>CAXITT010000013.1:236013-275037 GCA_964033795.1 Lymnaea stagnalis | reverse complement strand
TTTTTTTTTTTTTTTTTTTTTTTTTTCTTTTTTTTTTTTTTTTTTTTTTTTTTGTGATTTACCAGAGTCATATTTCTAAAAAAAAAAGTTAATTTACAAAATAATAAAACATGTTTTACCTTATTAAAGTGTGTTTTAAATTATCTCTTTGCAAAAGATTTGCTGGAGCGCAAAATATCTCCTACATTCTCCCTTTGGCGTTTTTTAAAGATAATACTTTATCAATTGATGGCTCTCTTAAGACGACGCTTGGACTGATTCGAATTCTAGTCGGGACATGAAAATACATCACTACAACGGAACCATTGCAAAAGCTACTAACAAATAAACGTAAACATTTCATTAAAAAATATTGAAAAATTTAGGTAAATATTAGCCGCAAACACTTACTGAAGTAGTAAATGCTTCAGTTTGAAAAGTTTTGTTTAAATAAAAAAAAAAAAAAAAAAAAAAGTTCTTTGAAGCCGTTGAGTCACTTTTCAGCCCGTGTCCAGATCAAGAACCCGAGACCACGGTCGAGGGCTCTGACAGTGATTGATCGGTGTTTTGTAGGAAGCCAGTTTCAGAATGAATGGCCTTATGAGTGGTTATGTTTAAAGCTCCGTCGTTTCAATTCTGCTCTGACTAAAGAATTCACAGAAAAGCTAGTTAACCGCGAGACACCGGATGTCTTTAGACACATTCAGACTCCGCGAGCAGGGTCGCGAGGGTCAAATAATTTTGTTATCTCAATAATCGTCTCGTCTGCCATTTTTTTTTTCCTCCGGAACCGGTACCATTGTCAAATACCGGACTTATGAAATGGGAGATATTTCTCCATCTCAATTCTAAGGGGCCTTTGAGTTAGGGGTCTAAATCATAGTTCTCTATTTTATGTTTCCATTCGACATGCATTTCTTTTTATAGTGAACCCAACGATGATATAGTGTTAAAAGAACTTCCCCTGCCTTTTAAATCCACCACTTTCAATTTCCCCAAAACAAGACAAATATTCCAATGTACAATTTCTGATTGGTATTGTAATTGGTATTGTAATTGGTATTGTAATTGGTATTGTAATTGGTATTGTAATTGGTATTGTAATTGGTATTGTAATTGGTATTGTAATTGGTATTGTAATTGGTATTGTAATTGGTATTGTAATTGGTATTGTAATTGGTATTGTAATTGGTATTGTAATTGGTATTGTAATTGAAAATTTAGAAAAAAAAGTAGAGAAAGAGAACAGCTTTTTTAATGTTCATTTTAATTAAAGCCATTTAAATAAAAAAATCTTGTTTAATTCCATTTACCTTCAAAGCGATGCTTGATGAACCAGTAGGACACCTTGTGCCTTCAATGCGATGCTTGGTGAACCATTTGGACATATTTCAATTTTTGCACTTGATTTGAACCGTTGCTAATATCCTACAATCATCTTGAGATATCTTCCAAACAAAAGGTTAAACAGTGTGGATGCTTCACCAAACATGTCTGTTTAATTATATATATGCCGATAGGCAAGATGCATAAACCAATTTGGAAGAAGCGATCTTACTATAGCGACGATTCCCTGACTACAACTTGAGAGCCATTGTCCAGTGGCTCTGTTTTATGTCTTCCTGAATCTAAATGGAAATATTTCAACTTACCTCTTCAAATAGGATTTTTTGAGTCAAAAAAGGGGCGCTTGTTCAGACACTAAACTAATAAAATGTCGTGACCGCAAGTCCTAGCGCCCCTTCTTCAACCACCCCCACCTCCATTGATATTGATCCATATGTTCTTTTATACGATGGTGCTTATGAAATTCTTAAAAATAAGCCATGATATTGAGCGATGATGTTTGAGGCGAGCGGAGAAATGAAGAAAAGACTCCAATAGTCTCACACTGCGGCTATATGTTTATAACTATTCAATTGTAGCACTTTGGTTATTTGACCTGTGAAACAGTTCATTAATCAATCACCAAAGCAAACCGTGACTCAGAGGTTGTTAACATATCAATAATAGTAAAGTCGACTGATTTTTTAAAACATTTGAACTTGGGTCTAAGCGAAAAGAGCGAGTGACTTTGGTCTAAACGAAAAGAGCCTAGGACTTTGGTCTAAACAGAAAAGAGCATTGGACTTTGGTCTAAACGAAAAGAGCCTAGGACTTTGGTCTAAACAGAAAAGAGCATTGGACTTTGGTCTAAACGAAAAGAGCCTAGGACTTTGGTCTAAACAGAAAAGAGCATTGGACTTTGGTCTAAACGAAAAGAGCCTAGGACTTTGGTCTAAACAGAAAAGAGCATTGGACTTTGGTCTAAACAGAAAAGAGCCTAGGACTTTGGTCTAAACAGAAAAGAGCATTGGACTTTGGTCTAAACGAAAAGAGCCTAGGACTTTGGTCTAAACAGAAAAGAGCATTGGACTTTTGTCTACACTAAAAAAGAGTGTCTTTCAAAACTTTCCTCCCATGGCACCAATTATTGATAAGATTCGCAGAAATCAAAACAGCAGACCTGTTTACCTCTACGCTTACGACGCAAGGTTTTAGAACCTAAGACTACGGCACTACGAAGAGGCCCCCCCACCCCAAAAAAACAACAACAACAACAAAAAAAGCAAAAACAAAAACAAAACAAAACATAAAAACTACGGGTTGGGGAGAATTTTCGTTTGTTGGTATATTTTTAATAAATAATTGGGGTGTATTCAGTAAGACGTGGCCGCATTTTTGTGTGTGTTAACACCGTCAGCAATCGAATAAGAATAACAGTGATTGGCCTTTTGCTGTTTTCTTGCTACTTCCCAAGTGTACAGTGCATGTGTTGTCCGATGGTCTTAGCCGACCGCTGATTTAGAGGATTGCGTTTTTAATACTTGTAAACTGCCGACGTGCTCGCCTAAGACCTTTTCTCAGCCTTAAGAAAGAAATCGGAAGACCATATCCTGTATATTGATTTGTGTTAACTTACATTAGCTCTTTGGAGCTTGAAACATCGTTTTGGAGAGCTGAAAACTTCGTTTTTGAGAGCTGAGAACTACGCTGACACTAGACCAGGGGTAAACGGGTCTGGAATAGTGTGTCTATGTGTCAGGAGCGTGGATGGAGGGGGGGGAGCTTTGGTTCATAGTAACAAAATGTATTGAAACTAGCAAATGGAACATACGTGTATCGCTGCTTATCCTCATTTTATCATTTCTTCAAAAGTGTTTAAGACTTCGCACACACGGGTAACCTTCAACTTAAGTAGGTCAAATATTGACCCTTAAGTAGGTCAAATATTTACCCTTAAGTAGGTCGAATATTGAACCTTAATTAGATCGAATATTTACCCTTTAGTAGGTCAAATATTGACCCTTAAGTAGGTCGAATATTGACCCTTAAAACACATTTCTTTTATTGCCATTTTTGTCTAGCTCTGATGATTTCAACCCACGCTCTCCCTCCCAGCAGACCGCCTAGTGTTTCATCCTATTCCTCTCTACAATCAACTTTTTATCTTTTGCTTCCCGTGTAACAGTCTCGCAGAGTTCTGCTCCAGGGCGCTTGCCGACCTTGCCGGGCCACCCCCGGGCGTGTTTATGGCTGCACTCGCTTTCGTGCCATCTAAATTGTGCCCTCGCCAACGCGTCGCCTTTGATTTGATTCCCCGCCACTCCGACAGCCCTACCCAAATGAAGACGAGAGACTCACCTCCATCTGTGTATCAGCTTGCGTCAGTGCTGGCAGAGGTGGGGATTCCGGGTACAGTCTCGTATATACCCTGGTACAGCGTCTTGTCTCTGTACAGTTGTCACCATGGTCAAGACATTAATTTCGATTATTGACACCAGTCTAAACCCTGCAGCCTCATGAAAGGATCTGAAAGCGAATACAAAAAAAACCTAAACAATTCAATCAACTCTGATAAGTAAATATAAAAACTTTTTTTTTTTTTTTGGTAAGATGATTGTAAAGCTGAAAGAAAGGAAGAAAGAAAGGGAACTTTTAAAATTTGATATACCTCACGTGTCACGTGTTAGAACTTGTACTGGGCGAATGACACTTTGGCACAAGTGGACAAGTCATCTTGACCCATGGCCATGATGAAACAGCGGATAAATGCAACCTTCTCGGTTTAACCCCCCCCCCCCCTTTTTCGATTCCCTTATGGGTCTAGGGCAGTGCTGTATCATCTTAAGTGATTTTTTCTACAGCGGAATGAATAGTCATTGATGTCACTGGTCAAAGATGTCACTGGTCAAAGATGTCACTGGTTAATGATGTCACTGGTCAATGATGTTACTGGTCAATGATTCACTGATCAAAGATGTCACTGGTAAATGATGTTAGAGGTCAATGCAATGATGTCACTGGTCAAAGATGTCACTGGTAAATGATGCCAGAGGTCAATGCAATGATGTCACTGGTCAAAGATGTCACTGGTCAATGATGTCAATGGTCAATGATGTCACTGGTCAAAGATGTCACTGGTCAATGGTGTCACTGGTCAATTATGTCACTGGTCAAAGATGTCAATGGCCAATGATGTCAATGTCAAAGATGTCAATGGTCAATGATGTCAATTGTTAAAGATGTCACTGGTCAATGATGTCACTGGTCAATTATGTCCATGGTCAAGGTTGTCAATGGTCAATGATGTCACTGGCCAAAGATGTCACTGGTCAATGATGTCACTAGTCAAAGATGTTAATGGTCAATGATGTCACTGGTCAATTATGTCAACGGTCAAAGATGTCACTGGTCAAAGATGTCAATGGTCAATGATGTCACTGGTCAATGTTGTCAATGGTCAAAGATGTCACTGGTCAAGGATGTCACTGGTCAATGATGTCACTGGTCAATGATACCACTGGTCAATAATGTCAATGGTCAATGATGTCAATGGTCAATGATGTCACCGGTCAATAATGTCGAAAATTGTAGAATGTCCCGTGCGCTGAAGAAGGGTCTATGTCGAAACGTCCTAATCTTTTTGTCCTGTTCTCTAATTCATCGAATTGGGAGCTTCTTTTCAAACTTTCTTCTTAAACTGTTCAGACTCTTACTACTATGTACACCATTTACCACCATGAACGCCATGTGCCACCACGTTCCACCAACAACACCATGTACCATCATGAACACCACTGCCACCACGTACCACCACGTACAACTATGAACACCATAGGCCACCACGTACCACCAGGAACACCATGTGCCACGATAAACACCATGTGCCACCATAAACACCATGTGCCACCATAAACACCATATACCACCATAAACACCATGTGCCACCATAAACATCATGTAACACCATAACACAATGTGCCACCACGTTCCACCAACAACACCATGTACCATCATGAACACCACTGCCACCACGTACCACCACGTACAACTATGAACACCATAGGCCACCACGTACCACCAGGAACACCATGTGCCACCATAAACACCATGTGCCACCATAAACACCATGTGCCACCATAAACACCATGTGCCACCATAAACACCATGTGCCACCATGAACACAATGTGCCACCATAAACACCATGTAACACCATAAACACAATGTGCCACAACGTACCAACATTAACACCATGTAACAACACGTACCACCATGAACACCACGTGCCACCATGAACAACCATGAACACCATGTACCACCATGTACAACCATGAACACCATGTGCCACTATCTGCCACCACGTGCCACCAGCCTTTCGGTCTTCATGAAATGCGTCCCGATAACTCTATTCCCGAACGTTATTTTTTTTTATAGTTGTCCCCCTTCTCTCTGTAATTGCATCAATAACAAGAGTTGTTGCACATGTGTTTCCCTTATCAGCAAACCTAATTAACTATTCTCCGGGTCCCTGAGCACATACCTCGAATCAGCCTCTTGCTGGAGACAAATTGCTAGGATTTCTGGCTTTTTTGGAAATAAGGGAGATGCTTGGTGGATGTTGGTGGTGTTTTTTTGGGGGGGGGGGGGGGCATTGTGAAGGGCCGTTATAAAACCTTACAGTGGCGCAATAAATCTTTTTTTTTACACAGGGAGTTTTCCCCCCACCACAAAGTCCACCCTTTTAAGATAGCAATTGTTCGTGGTACAATCGATTCTTTTCTGTCTCTACACATGTCCTCCATATCTTGCATAAACAAATTTGCTGGGACAAGGAGGTCTATATTTTGGATATTAAAAAAATCCTTAAGAAAATAAAACTAAAGCGAAAATTGGCCGACCGTCGCATCCCTTTCCTCTAGTTGAGCTGGCGCGGTTATTATGCACCCACACTCAAGTTCAACACTCATTCTCACACACCAACACATTGGTCGGAGAAAGGCAGAATAATAAATCACAAGCTAGTGGACTGGAGTTCAATCCCCGGCTACAGCAAAAAAACATCAGCAGCGCCCTGGGTGGATTGGAATCGTAAGCCTTGGATGGCAACTCATCTAAGACATCGGTTCTCAACCAGTGGGTCGCGACCCCTTTGGAGGTCGTAAAACCCTTTCCCAGGGGTCGCCTAAGACCACTTGAAAACACATATGCTCTACAGTTATGAAGTAGCAACACACAAAAATTTGTGGCTATGGGGTCGCCACAACATGAGGCACTGTATTAAAGGGTCGCGGCATTAGGATGGTTGAGAAACAGTGATCTAAGAGAAGGCAAACTCTAAACTCAATCCCGGAGATGGAGTCCCGTAAGCGGCATGACATTGAGACAATGAAAATTACGACAACTCCTGTATCGTAGAACGCATAAAGCGCACAGGGAATCACACAAGACACACTGCTGGTCATCTCCTGCATCCTGGCCTATTTCCAGTGATCTTAACTAAGTCTTTCCATTGGAACAAATGGGCAACGACGAGAGAGTGAGGCTGACGGAACGAGCAACTTTCCATCACTTTAACAACCCCCCCCCCAAAAAAAAAAACAAAAAAAAAACAAAAAAAAACAAAAAAAACACAACAAAAAACAAAAACAAAACAACAACAACAAAATCTAGCTCAAATCAAGGCTACTACTCAAGTCGAAAATTGCCGTTGGTCATCATAGCGTGCGAAGAACGAAAAAGAGCGTGAGGGAATTTCCCAACACCTTGAGCTCTACAAATGAAATCTCCACAACACGTTTTGTGGAGTTGTTGCAACTGAACTGGCATCGGCGTTGAACAATCCCCCAACAAAATCTGTTGTATTGGAAGTAGCACAATATTTCTTTGACTCCTCGAGGTGCTATAAATATGCAGTGGCGTAGGAAGAGAAAGCCCCCCCCCCCTCCCAGGTGGTTCTTTTTTCATTGATATGAAGTGGTGCCATCTACTATCCCCCAACAAAATCTGTTGTATTGGAAGTAGCACAATATTTCTTTGACCCCTCGAGGGGCTATAAATATGCAGTGGCGTAGGAAGAGAAAGCCCCCCCCCCCTCCCAGGTGGTTCTTTTTTCATTGATATGAAGTGGTGCCATCTACGGCCAATGGCAGTGTTTTGATTCGTGGAAGAGGGGCGGAAAAAATTATTGGCCCCCCTTCAGCGGCACTAACTCTAGCGACGCCAATGTAAATATGCACATCATTACTAAACGTTGCGACTTTAAATAATGGGACTATTTCGAAACATTTGTGTCCAATGCAATCAGCTTTAAATATCTAGCAACCATCATTGTCATGTCTAAATATCTAGAGGCAAACGGGATCATCTCAAAACATCTAGAGCAAAATTGATCATATCTAAATTCTAAATGTCTTGAGATAAAAGTGATCATATCTAAACATCTACAGACACAAGTCATCATATCTAAACATCTAGAGGCAAAAGTGATAATATCTTAACTAGAGACCGACCGCCAAAGGGGTCGCGACCCACAGGTTGAGAACCGCTGATCTAGAGGCCATTGAAATTTTCCAACCCTTTTTTGACAACATTTATACATAACTGTGAAGCGAATATTTTTTTTTAACAGTTACTGATAAGCATCCAAAGTACTCATCCTTCCTGCCCTCGTGCCCCACCCCCATATACGCGCACCTAACCATCCATACATGGGATGGGCACTTTGTAAGTGATAAGTACAGGTCTGGTCTTGAGTAAATAAACAAATTTCTTACTGGAGAGTATTAGCTTATGTTTAAAAAAAAAATCAACAACACACAACTAAATATGAAACTATAAAGAACTAACGAAAAGAACTTTACTCTTCAGTGCAGTAAATATTTGTAAGAAGCCTACATTTTATGAAAGCATTAACAACTCAAACTACCGGGGCGCCACTAGCGTTGCTGCCCCCCCCCCAGTGCTGTGTCAAGATGTCTCCCCCCCCCCTCCAGACTAACAATGAATCTTCTCCGAGTCTAACTGCTCTTGAAGCTCCTTGCTCAGGGGGCACTCTGTTCAGGAGGCACCCTGTTCTGGTATTTAACTAACTTCGTACACGGAAACGTTTGGAGCGAGCTCTGTCTCATTTGCAATTTTCAATTTGGTGTCACTTATCACCCGGACACACAGGCGTAGCGAGGGGGAGGGGGCAAGGGGGGACAGATTCCCCGGGCGCCAGGTAGTTAGGGGCGCCAAAATGTGCTTTGATATTATTTTATTGATGAAAATAATGGGTTTGAGAGTTCAAAAAAAAAGAAAAAGGGGCGCATTACAATGGATCTTGTCCCCGGGCATGAATCTTGTCCCCGGGCGCCAAACACCCTCACTACGCCTCTGCCCGGACACCCCCTGCACTATTACTAAAGGATGAGGCCCTTTTTCAAATTCTGCACGTCTATGTAGAACCGTGCTGAGGAACACGGAAGACCTGAAAATGACGCCCCCCCCCCCCCCCCCCCCCCCCACAAAATCGTGTGTCATAAACAAAATGAAAAGGGCTTTATTTATAAGTTTATATGATTTTTACGCCCCCATCCCCTATGCGCATGGTCGTGCGGGTGTGTCTTAGAGATGTTTACGAGTACGTGTGGCAGAATAACCGTAACACATAACTAACAACAAGGCCGTAAACAAGGTGCAACTAAACCGATTGCATCACATCCGGTGTAAGACGGATAAGTTGAAGGGTAAGTAGGGATTCCCGTACGTTCCCGGAACCCTTCTCCCATCGAGCCATGCACTCCCATGCCCTGTCACAAATGCGTTCCATTAACTCACCCTGCATTCACTGGCACGGGATCATGGATGTGGAAGATGGGGGTTAAGGTCCAGATCGTGGGGGGGGGGGGGGGGTTGGTGCTTTTTTTCTATATATATATATATTTAGGTGCTGCATTTTCGGCCAACATGAACGTTTTTTTGTAGAGGGGCTGAAAAATATTGGCCCGCCCCTGACGGATCTAACCCTAGCTACTCCGATGTCTGTGTCCCACCCGCCACACACACACATGTCTTGAAATGATCGACCGTTTATTTCTCATCATACCCCGCTCCTGGGATAAACGCATTATTTTTATGTCCTGCCATTGTTTGAGCCACAAGATCATGGCCGACTATTGATGCGAGGCGAGGCTCAGAGGGAACCGGCACGACACTGGCAAACGTACTGTAACAAAGCAAGGACGATTTTAAAAAAAACAAAAAAACACTTTGATATTTGATAACTGTCCTGTGTTGAGTCAAGTGAAACAAAACACTTTGATATTTGATAACTGTCCTGTGTTGAGTCAAGTGAAATAAAACACTTTGATATTTGATAACTGTCCTGTGTTGAGTCAAGTGAAACAAAACACTTTGATATTTGATAACTGTCCTGTGTTGAGTCAAGTGAAACAAAACACTTTGATATTTGATAACTGTCCTGTGTTGAGTCAAGTGAAACAAAACACTTTGATATTTGATAACTGTCCTGTGTTGAGTCAAGTGAAACAAAACACTTTGATATTTGATAACTGTCCTGTGTTGAGTCAAGTGAAACAAAACACTTTGATATTTGATAACTGTCCTGTGTTGAGTCAAGTGAAACAAAACACTTTGATATTTGATAACTGTCCTGTGTTGAATCAAGTGAAACAAAACCCAAACAAAACGACTTTACATTTTCATGAAAGGAAGTGGCTTTTATTTTTCGAGAGAATTTAAAAAAATTTTTTTCCAATTAGTGCCAATTTGACGCCCCCTTCCACTGCGACCACTCAGTTTTTCCGAAAATGCCCCCACCCCCCTTTCAAAATAAGTGCCACCCTGGTCGGGTAAGCTATTTGACGCCCCCTTCCACGGCGACCACTCAGTTTTCCGAAAATGCCCCCACCCCCCTTTCAAAATAAGTGCCACCCTGGTCGGGTAAGCTATTTGACGCCCCCTTCCACGGCGACGCCTCAGTTTTTCCGAAAATGCCCCCGTCCCTCAATATAAGTACCGCCCGGCGCTAGCAACCCCCGCTCCGCAAACCATGTACCACGTCACTGCCTGATAGTATTAGGAAATGGTTAAACCACGTGATCGCTTAGCTTGAAATCTAGAACAAAACATTCAAATGGGCTTATAGACAAATTGCCCACGTCAGCCAAATGAACCAAAAAAAAAAAATTTTTTTTAGCTGAAAATAAAGCTCGCCATACAGGAATAACAAGAAAAGGGAATTACGTGAGAAAAATAAAACAATAATAAAAAAATATATTTTAAGCGTGGTAGAGACGATGAGGGAGCCATTGTAATTAAAGACCTAGAGGGGAACACTAACAAGACAATGGAGGGTAAATAATTTAATATACACGAATAAGTGAAACTACAAGTAGGTAAGGGAACCCTACATTCTGTGTCAGAGAAGTGTCTAATAGGAGAGTCAAATAACATTGTTTGGACATGAGAGGGAACATTTGTTCATGAGAGGGAAGATTCGTTCATGAGAGGGAACATTTGTTCATGGGAGGGAACATTTGTTCATGAGAGGTAACATTTGTTCATCAGAAGAAACATTTGTTCATGAGAGGGAACATTTGTGCATGAGAGGGAACATTTGTTCATGGGAGGGAACATTTGTTCATGAGAGTGAACATTTTGTTCATGAGAGGGAACATGTGTTCGTGAGAGGGAACATTTGTTCATGAGAGGGAACATGTGTTCATGAGAGGGAACATTTTTTCATGGGAGGGAACATTTGTTCATGAGAGGGAACATCACACACAGGTACGGGGAATAGCTGCTTATCAGTGAGTGCTAAGGATACACGAAATGTCGTTCGTCTCCATTTAGCTTACCGCTTCTCCCCTGACCTACTGAAACCAATTACCGCCGCCTATCCCATCTTCCCCGTTACTATTTCTCACTTCTCACCTTTAGAAATCGACTTTTTCCTAAGATACACAAAAACTACAGCTGTCATTACTTCCAACCATTATTGAGATGATGTAGTGCTAACGTCAGACTAGCAACAGGCAATCAGAGCCATCCATACTCTATCTGACCTGATGTAGTACTAACCTTCAGACAACTAACAGGCTCTCACAGCGATTCTCTATTTGAGCTGATGTAGCGCTAGCGTCAGACTAGCAACAGGCAATCAGAGCCATCCATACTCTATCTGACCTGATGTAGTGCTAACCTTCAGACAATTAACAGGCTCTCACAGCCATTCTCTTTTTGAGTTGATACAGTGCTAACGTCAGGCCAGCAACAAGCTCTCAGAGTCTTGCACTCCTGTGTTGGCTGTCTACTCAATGGAGTCAGCGTTAAGGATAATGATATAGTAAAACATTTGTGACTCCACTTTCCGTACCCTGCTGATAGCTCTAATCCCAAGCTAAGACAGTTAAAATAAGGAAATAGTAAAAAAGGTATGTGGAGGCTTGAAATAGACAGAATGAATAATAAATGAAAAAAAGTTTCGGCTGAGAGTTACCTCCACAGTTTTATTTCAAACGTCCACCTTGTTATACTCTTTCCTTCTAACAGCTTGAAAGCAGTCCTTCAGGAATTATACAGTACTTAGTCAGGGCCGTGTGAAGAATATTTTTTTTTTTTTGCTGGCATCCGTCCGTCACAATGTGACGATGGTGAAGACTTGGAAAGGACGAAATCCTCAAGGCCTGGAATTATTTTTATATGATTATAAGCTGGTTCCCAAGAGAACATCATGTGGATGATACAGCTTGGCATCAGTGGCGTCGCAGGAGTTGTCGGAAGTTTTCATTGTACCAATGTTATCCGCCTCCGGGACGCCATGTCCGGCTTTCGAATTAAGAGTTTCATTCTGTTAGATGAGTTGCCATCGAAGGTTAACGAGTCCCATCCAACTGGGGTGCTGGTGATGTTTTTGCTTGACTGGGCTCTAGCTGGAATTGAACGCCAGACCCACAAAGTTGAGATTTGCTCAGTTTAGACCACCAAGCACCCGTGTGAAGAATAACCCTAGATATATCTTGTATAGACTTTTTTTGGTGAACTAGCTTTAGGCAACGGGGGGGGGGGAGGGGGGAAGGGGGGGGATAAGCCGCCCTTACGCCCTTTTCAGCACGGCCCTGTATATTGAAGATAAACTTTTAAACAGGCCATTACTGTTACGACGTAGTGTAAGTGTGTGCCTTGGTATGATCAAAAGGATTTTTTAAAATGTCTTTACTAACATCTACGTAAAACTGAATTTAATATAATTTCAGTATTAACAGTTGTTGGATGAAACGGAAGTCACATCTTCAATAACACTTTTGAATAGAATTAAAATGCAAGATTTCCCACTTAGGAAAATAACAGACTCATCTGGACGTGTCCTTTCTAACATCAGCATAAAACCAACAAGTATATTCATTTAGTGGCTCGAAATATTTAACTCTAGAACCGATGTACATCTACTATCTTATAGATACATCGTTTCAAAGTATAAATATGAACATTATTACTCGAAACCGAGATACCTGTTTAAAAGTCTTCAGTTAATAGGCATCAAATGATCCGACTCATAAAGCCATACCCTTGTTAATTGAGGATGAAACTAATCAACTATTCTTGGAGAAATGTCAAATTCCAAGTTTGAGACTGTGACTCTGGCGTCCTGTCAACACCTATGACTGTGGAGTCCCCCTAAAACACATGTGACGTTAGAGTCATGCCAACACACGTGACTCTTGAGTCATGCCAATACCCGTGACTCCGGAGTGACGCCATCACCACCATCAACTCCACCTGACACCGGAGCTACCATGAAGTGGGAGCTGACCTCTGCCGACCGTTGGCCCATTGAGTCCATTGAACACACTGACGGCAAGCCACTCTTAACAGAAACTTAAGGCACACCACAAGAGCACTAGTTACCATTGCTATCCCACGTCCCGGTTTGTCAGCAAGAGAGGTTCGATTTTTGCACTGACTCTATCGACAATTATGCATGGGCTTACAGTTTACAGTATTCAAAGTACCAGCCATATCGTATTTTGTTTTTGTTGTTGTTTTATCAACTTTTAATACTTTTAAATATGAAGACGGGGGTATAAAGTGGATTACATATTTGCGTTAGGATGTGGATTACGTACATTCACGGCATCAAGGGGATATCATTTAGGTGACACGTGTTATTTACTATATTTTATTTTGATTTCTAAACACACACAAAACCAATAAAAAAAAAGAAATTAAAAAAATTAAAAAAAATCTTATTCCATGACCTGTCGCGCTGGAACTTTGATTTGCTCCGATTGCTAGAATGTCGTCACACCTTCCATTAACTTCCACCCACTTGAAAGCCACTTACTCACTTTCAAACTACGTCATCGATCACTTTTCCCCCAAGGTGTTTCGAAAAATCGTTAAGAAAAACCGAATGATCCATTGTCATTGAGAACAAATCTTCTCTATATATTTATTAATTACTTTCATTGTTTGCGCATGCGCGCCGCCTCAAATTCATCTTAACTCCAGCACGTGCTCCGAAGCAACTTTTTTCTCTTTGCCAGGGTGTCCGATGTCTTCACTAAACAGTGGAGGCCAGATTTTCGCCTCGAACAAGACACGACCTTTAGCTCTCTATTGTAGCGGTTCTCTTGGGCGGCCTCGGGGAGGGGGGGGGTTCATTGTGGCCAGGTTGAATGCATGACTCAGCGGTGATTGAACTTTGCTGTCACGCGTCCTTCGGTTAAAACAGGCATTGATTGGCCCCCGAGCCAGATCATTAATTATTTCATTCTTTTCCAAAGGTTTCGATTTTTGTTTGCTGCAAGCGACTGGGCTCCCTCAGCTGGCGTTGAAACGCCCGGCCGCAGGTCGGTCGTCTGCTGAGCTTAGCTAATACCGGAACCTGAATTATGGCGACTTCGGTTAATTGCGAAATCGGAGACCTATTCAGAAGATCAATACTGCTGAAACGGCCGTTTTCTTATCTAAATTTGAATCAACACTGTTAGCGGACGAGAATACAACATATTAGAATTTTACATGTATGTTGTTAAAAACAACTTTTTTTTTTCTTGGTATTTGATTTGGAATAAACACAAGCTCTAAACACGTGTTTTCCATTACTTTGCAGAAAATATTGACACTTCTAGAAGTTGTTTAAAGATGAATTTTATCGAATCGACTCCTTTTGTTATGGTGATGTCGGACTTGTAAAAAAAAAGGAACAGATATTCTTGATTTGACTGTAATATTATTTAGTATGCAATCATCAGTATCTTGAATAAGGTGATGCTGGTAACACAAATTATGATCATCAGTGTAGCGAGACAGGTAAGAAACATAAGACCATTGTTATAGTAAGACAGGTTAGAAAAATAAGACCATTGTTATGGTGAGAGAGGTAAGAAACATAAGACCATTGTTATGATGAAACAGGTAAGAAACATAAGACCATTTGTTTCGGCAAGACAGGTAAGAAACATGAGACCATTGTTATGGCAAGACAGGTAAGAAACATGAGACCATTGTTTCAGCAGGACAGGTAAGAAGCATAAGACCATTGTTTCGGCAAGACAGGTAAGAAAAATAAGACCATTGTTTCGGCTAGACAGGTAAGGAACAAAAGACCATGTTATGGTAAGACAGGTAAGAAACATAAGACCATTGTTATGGTGAGACAGGTAAGAAACACAAGATCATTCTTATGGTAAGACAGGTAAGAAACATAAGACCATTGTTATGGTGAGACAGGTAAGAAACATAAGACCATTATTATGATAAAACAGGTAAAAAACATAAGACCATTGTTTCGGCAAGAAAGGTAAGAAACATAAGACCATTGTTATGGCAAGACAGGTAAGAAACATAAGACCATTGTTTTGGCAAGACAGGTAAGAAACATAAGACCATTTATTTGGGCGAGACGGGTAAGGAACATAAGACCATTGTTTCGGCAAGACAGGTAAGAAACATAAGACCATTGTTATGGTGAGACAGGTAAGAAACATAAGACCATTGTTATGATGAAACAGGTAAGAAACATAAGACCATTGTTTCGTTAAGACAGGTAAGAAACATGAGACCATTGTTATGGTGAGACAGGTTAGAAACATAAGACCATTGTTTCGGCAAGACAGGTAAGAAACATAAGACCATTGCTACAGTGAGACAGGTAAGAAACATAAGACCATTGTTATGGTGAGACAGGTAAGAAACATAAGACCATTGTTATGGTGAGACAGGTAAGAAACAGAAGACCATTGTTATGGTGAGACAGGTAAGAAACGTAAGACCATTGTTATGGTGAGAGAGGTAAGAAACATAAGACCATTGTTATTGAAAGACAGGTAAGAAACATAAGACCATTGTTATGGTGAGACAGGTAAGAAACATAAGACCATTGTTTCGGCAAGACAGGTAAGAAACACAAGACCATTGTTATGATAAGACAGGTAAGAAACATAAGACCATTGTTATGGTAAGACAGGTAAGAAACATGAGACCATTGTTATGGCAAGACAGGTAAGAAACATAAGACCATTGTTATGGCAAGACAGGTAAGGAACATAAGACCATTGTTGTGGTGAGACAGGTAAGAAACATAAGACCATTGTTATGGTGAGACAGTTAAGAAACATAAGACCATTGTTATTGAAAGACAGGTAAGAAACATAAGACCATTGTTATGGTGAGACAGGTAAGAAACATAAGACCATTGTTTCGGCAAGACAGGTAAGAAACACAAGACCATTGTTATGATAAGACAGGTAAGAAACATAAGACCATTGTTATGGTAAGACAGGTAAGAAACATGAGACCATTGTTATGGCAAGACAGGTAAGAAACATAAGACCATTGTTATGGCAAGACAGGTAAGGAACATAAGACCATTGTTGTGGTGAGACAGGTAAGAAACATAAGACCATTGTTATGGTGAGACAGATAAGAAACATAAGACCATTGTTATGGTGAGACAGGTAAGAAACATAAGACCATTGTTTCGGTGACACAGGTAAGAAATATAAGACTATTGTTATGGTGAGACAGGTAAGATACATCCACTGTCAATTCGGATAATATACACCTAAAAAAGAACCCAATTTTCATCTCCAAAAAGATATTTAAAAATTTTTTTGTTAAAGAAACCATACAACTCTAGCGCCACGACCATGGTTACCGATAATTCGATCGAAAGAAATTTTGTCGACGGTAAATTGATCGAACGGAAACTTGGTCCAAATTTTTTTTCAGTTCTCACGTTAAAATTTTGTTTCAAATTTCTTTTCGAACGCACTATATTATAGCGTTAAACAAAATAATGCGTTCAAAAAGAAATTTGAAACAAAATTTTAACGTAAAAACTGAAGAAAAAAAAGATTTGACCGAATTTCCGTCTGTTCAAATTACCGTTGATCAATTTACCGTCGACGAAATTTCTTTCGATCAAATTTCCGTATACACACAGCCATATTTTAAAAAAACCTGGTAATCTAGTGGCTTAAATAGTCCTGGAGCTGAAATCAGGGCTAGAACGCTCAGCAGCGAAATTTGATGTACATCACCGGTTAGTGTCCACATTGTTAATCTGATGTACATCACCGGTTAGTGTCCACATTGCAAATCTTATGTACATCACCGGTTAGTGTCAACATAGGTAATCTGATGTACATCACCGATTAGCGTCCACATTCCAAATCTGATGTACATCACTGGTTAGTGTCCACATTGGTAATGTGGGCAAACATCTTCACCTAACATCTAAGTAGCTCTTTTTAAGGCTTTCAGAATTGTTATCAACACCATAATTTCTTTCTCTTAAGAGTAAAGGAAAGGCCGGACATAGATAGAAGAGTCAAAGAAGGGATAATAAAGAGTTTTATAGGAAGAGTAGGAGATATATAGAGAGAGGAGGAGAAATCTATAGAGGGGAGGAGGGATATAGAGAGGAGGAGATGTATAGAAAGAGAGGAAGAGCTATAGAAAGAGGAGATTTATAGGAAGAGCAGGAGACAAATAGAGAAAGGAGGAGATACATAAAAAGAGCATGAGATATATAGAAAGAGGAGAAAACATATAGAAAGAGGAGGAGAGATATAGAAAGAGGAGGGGAGATATAAAAAGAGGCGACATATAGAAAAGAGGGGGAGATATAGAGGGAGGCGAAGAGATATAGAAAGTGCACGACATGATTTTTTTTAAGGATGAAAGGAGAAATAACGCAAAACGATAAAGCAACCAGAACTTAAAAGAAAGGGTACAAAAAAAAAAAAGTAAGAAGGAAAAGTAAAGATTGTCTGACAGGACGATGCCGCCATTTA
The DNA here is from genome assembly GCA_964033795.1 of Lymnaea stagnalis. Lineage (NCBI taxonomy): Eukaryota > Metazoa > Mollusca > Gastropoda > Lymnaeidae > Lymnaea > Lymnaea stagnalis. The sequence goes on along the minus strand of CAXITT010000013.1, from coordinate 257,430 downwards.
TTCCCAAGGCTGCCCTTGTCATTAGAAATTAAAAAAAAAATAGTGAAAAAATGCCACCCTAAAATCCGCTTTGCCCTCGGGTACGCACGCAACGTCATCTTTGAGCGCGAGTCGATAATTTGAACACATCTTTGCACTCCCCGAGGCCATGACGAAATGTCAAAAAAACCCTGTTACCGTGGGTGAGGGATGGTGACATAATTGCAGTGCTCAGCCACAAGTGTACTATTACAGGGATTTTAATCGCGGGGCTTAAAAAAGGGGGGGGGGGGGGGGGGGGGTTGCCGGGGGGGGGGGGGTGAATTTTAAGAGTTGGTGGGTGGGCAGATCTGCAATTAAGGGGAACAGAATGAGTGCGTCGTCTTTTTGTAACGCTAATTTTTGTGATCATTTATCCAAATAATTAAATTAATGATTCTCCTTCTCTCTTTCATTTTGTACAAATATTTTGTTTTTTTTATTCCTTATCAATTTTTGAAAGTAGTAAATCAGTGATGTCTTATACTACGAGCGTGGCAGAGGTATTGAGGGCGACTTTGATGGTGAAACGGGAAAAGTACGGGTAAATCATCCACCACTGTCGCCTTTAATTCTGATTGGAGGCATCCCGCAAGAACTAGAATCCGCAATCTTTTTTTTTTTTTTTTTTTTGCTGTGGAAGCAGGAGAACTAACACCACGAGGCTAGCGTAATGAACTCTTAATCTCTCAAAACTTTCTCAATTTCAGATTCGAAGACTTCTGTTGGCATCTTCCAAACGGGCTTCAGGCCTGCAGGTTTCGGTGTAGATTCTGCTGACGTGTGACTATCTAAACGAGATGTCGCTATGAGCCATCAGTGACTGGCCATCTACTTTGTAAATCTGGTTTCCTCTTAGATTGCTTCCAGCGGATTTCAAATTAAAAATTCTCAGCACACTTGTGAGAGGAACTCCCGTTCCCCCCCCCCCCCCTCCCCCCCTTTTTTTTTTTTTTTTTTTGTAAATCTGGTTTCCTCTTAGATTGCGTCCAGCGGATTTCAAATTAAAAATTCTCAGCCCCCGTGTAAGAGGGACTCCCGTTCCCCCCCCCCCGTCCCCCCCTTTTTTTTCTTTCTTCATAAATAGTAAGTAGGACCACGAGAGGACATGTTGTCTCTACATCCGGTTTCGGCCACCCTATCATCACGTGCAGCATGTTGAGGACGTACCTCTAACGTTTGCCGAATATAACCGATTTAATATTTTTAAAGTAATTAGTGTAAGTGCAATTAAAATTTATTCTCAAAATATACAAGTTTATCGAAATTTCATTTGTTTTTTTTAAGTTATGCAAGCGGAACTGCGTGTAAATGGGGGAGGGGGGGGGGCATTATAATTATAAAAAGTTCAGGGGGGCGGTGAAATACGGGGAGGGTGTGGTGTGGGTGGCATCAATTTGGAATCATATATAGTGCGTTACGGGAATGCGTGTTTTGTCAAGTAATTTGAGGAGATTTAAGCGTATTGTCACCGCCATTGTGTCGCGGGTTATAACTCTACGCGTTTAAAGGTAACTTGCACTTAAAGAAATCTGATACCTCATCAAAACTTAATCCTTTAAAAAAAAGTAATAACTGATACTTTTATAAAGCGTTGTCTCTGTTGAACTCGTGGACATACATCAACCTTACGGATTGTTGAATCTGGACAATGACCGCGTCCTTGACCATGCTTTAAATAACGTAGGAACGAACTTGTGATCAGCTCGTGATTACTTTATTTGAATCGATGTTCCAAAAACACAAAGGCCATTGTTCGATCTCCTTACTTGTTTTTTTTTTTTTTTGGTTCCCCATTGAAAAAAAAAAGTTCGATCCATTAGAGGCTGATTAGTGCCCAAATTGTCAACACGGCGTTGCAATCTCTCGCGCACTGATTTGATTGGACGAGACTAATCTATCGTCAAACAAGGGAGTTAATGTCATAGGCGGCCATTTACCCTGTTCACTACAATCGATAAATCGATGACACTTCAAAATAAAAAAACAAAAAATGGATGAAAATAACAAAGAGGTAAGGAAAGAGAGTAGGGGTTTCGGAAGACTCCCATCTCTAAAGGCCTTCTACTCCTACTCTTCACTTTATCCTGGCCAAGCCACTGTAATCAACATAATCAATATAAAACATAAGCTAAATGTGTGTGCGTGGGGTGGGTGGTGGAAATCACAGACGAATGAACAATCTAACAGGTGGCTTTTAACAACCGTTGTAAATATCCACCTGTTTTCCCGTTTGCTTTTTATATTGTACTTCCATCCACTTTCTTTCCATTCCTTTCAGCTTTGTTTTCACCACGGACTTGTGCCCATTCTAGTTCTTCTCTTTCATTTTTTAGGTGTAGGGAGGATATGCGTATAATATGCAAATTTAATTGATAATTATATCAATGTTTGTATTATAACGATGAAGGCATTTCCCGTTCCAGTTGAATTTTGTACTGTGTGTATGTGGGTTCAGGGTCGTGGGAGAGGGGTGGTAAGACGGGTATGGGGAATGCCCTGTGTTGACATATAACTTTCTAGCTAAGTGAACTGAATGGTTCCTTGTGTGTTGCTGCGCTGCTGGGTGAGTTGTGTGTGTGTGGGGGGGGGGGAATGGAGCGAAATCCCAAGTGATTTGCACACCACTCTCACAGATACTTCACGCCGTTGTATACAACTTTTGTGCGGGGATATTGGTCATCTGAGACGAGAGTTCCGTGTCTTGAATGACCTTGAGTGTTTGCCCTTCATTTCTCAAGAAGGTTAACCAACGGCCACTTCAAACGGTCCACTTTGATTACAGCATTCACCTTCGGCATGATTTTTTAAAAAAAAATTTCTTTGTATTTCCATATTTTACTATCGATATTTTATGGTATAAAAAAATAATCGACTACAATGTGAGTCTACAATGTGTTAACATATTAAGCAAAGCACCAATAGAAAATAACTTCAAATATAACCATGGGGAATCTTGAACTATTTGTACTCGTACTCTCGCGGGTCTTTTTCTATTTCTAGATCATGGTGGTCACAAAGAAATTCAATCTTATTTCTAAAAATTTCCCCTTACATAAGTTTTATTAAAAGTTAACGTGTGATTATTGAAACGACCGAAAGTCTTTAAACACGGCTTCGGGACCCCAATAAAAAATTTCAAAGGTGATTACGCAGGTGGCTTGCCAGTACTATTTGTGTCTGAAAAGCTATCCCACACGTAGAATGCAGGTGTTTTAGGGGTTCTAGTTGACTTTGAGTCCATTCTGCTTTTTCTTGTTGTAAGCTTCCTTGGGCTTGAGCGGTGCGTTTACTCACTGAGAAATGTGCTCCAACAGTGAGTCTGCCTCGCCTGCTTTGTAAGATCCAACAGTGAGTCTGCCTCGCCTGCTCTGCAAGATCCAGCAGTAAGTCTGCCTCGCCTGCTTTGTAAGATCCAACAGTGAGTCTTCCTTGTCTGCTTTGTAAGATCCAACAGTGAGTCTGCCTCGCCTGCTCTGCAAGATCCAGCAGTAAGTCTGCCTCGCCTGCTTTGTAAGATCCGACAGTGAGTCTTCCTCGTCTGCTTTGTAAGATCCAACAGTGAGTCTGCATCGCCTGCTTTGCAAGATCCAGCAGTAAGTCTGCCTCGCCTGCTTTGTAAGATCCAACAGTAAGTCTGCCTTGTCTGCTTTGTAAGATCCAGCAGTGAGTCTGCCTCGCCTGCTTTGTACGATCCAAAAGTGAGTCTGCCTCGCCTGCTCTGCAAGATCCAGCAGTGAGTCTGCCTCGCCTGCTTTGTACGATCCAAAAGTGAGTCTGCCTCGCCTGCTCTGCAAGATCCAACAGTAAGTCTGCCTCGTCTGCTTTGTAAGATCCAACAGTGAGTCTTCCTCGCCTGCTTTGTAAGATCCAAAAGTGAGTCTGCCTCGCCTGCTTTGCAAGATCCAGCAGTAAGTCTGCCTGGCCAGCTTGTACGATCAATCAGAGAGTCTGCCTGGCCAGCTTGTACGATCCAGCAGAGAGTCTGCCTCGCCTGCTTTGTACGATCCGACAATTAGTGTGCCTCGCCTGCTTTGTGTTTCCCCACAAATAATAATAATAATAATAATAAAGTTCATTTCAAAAACACGCTTCATCCCCAAAGGCTCGAAGCGCGGTACAAAGTCAACAAAAAAACATATCTATAATTCACCACATTTAAAACAAACACAACACTACAAAAACTAATTACAAGCATACAGGTCGCTTTGCACGGATCTGAGGACCGCTTTTAGTCAGTACTTAAAGCTTTTTTTTTTCCCGCCCACCAGCTGAGCGTTTCCCTCTGGGGAGTTCACTGACTATTAGTTGCGTAGGAAGTCTGCTGTCTGGCATTCTCTCAAAATGCCCTGCCCATCTGGCTTGACCTTGCAACATGCCCTGCCCATCTGGCATGCCCTTCTTGTAGGAGCGTGTGGATGATGATGAAGTCAGCCTGTTGTCGGGAATTCTGTATCAAGTACTTCGCCCCGTCACCTGATTGTCAAGTATTTGCGTTAACGGCGTAGGTGGAGATAGTCTAGTTGTCTAGTATGTCTGCTGTACACTATCACCTTACACTGTAAACGTCTCGTAAATAAACGTATAAAAGCTGTTAATATCATCGCCATATTTACCTTCAGCTAAGTGACAAGACTGAGACCCCTGGCTCCCAGTCAATTTTATTATATCAATATTATAGACCGTTGCGTGGTTACCTTTTTTAAATTATTTTTTTAAAATAAAAAAGACACAATATAAAAAATAGTGGGGAAAAGGGTGGGGTGGCAAAACATGTCAATCCTGCGACAGGTTACAAATCTAAACATATGAATTTTAGATTATTAAAAAATGTATTTAAAAAAAAAAAAGAAAGAATATTTACTGTTAAATGATGAAAATGTTATATGCGTTAAAAAGACATTTCTTATCTTATAGAGGAAACCATATATACGTCCTTACTTAAGCCTCGATTAAAAAAAACAAACAACAGATATCGTGGAAAATGATAAAGCAAGATCTCTTCCGCCCAGTTATTGTATTCACTGGCACCCGTGCCGGGAACACTAGCGATAAAGACCGTAACCTAAAGGTCAGTCATCAAAACTGTTCCAATTATTTATTTACCGTCATGGGAATTCATCCGCTTTCAGATCAACCTATCTATCACGACCAGCCCCCAATTTAAATCCAATAGCAGCCGATCAGATACCAAAGTGCTCCTTTGAGACCGGACAAAGAGATATAGGGTTACAAAGAGATATAGGGTTACCTTCGTGTTAATCAAATGAAGTATCTGGAACGATGCAGCTAACGATGTTTAAAAAAAAAAATGTTGATGTTGAACGGGACTGCAGGGGGGGGGGGCGGGGGGGGGGGGGGGGGGGGGGGGGGGGGGGGGGGGAATCTAGGAGTCGATCTGCTGCTGAAAGACTCGAAAGCAAATTACAGTAGAACCCGGTTATCTCGGCCTCGGTTAACTCGCATACCCTGTTATGTCGACGTTTTTGAAGTGGAACCGCAGAATTCACTCTTTGTCTTAGTATTTTCTACTCGGTTATTTCGATCCCCATGACCAATCGTCGGCTTTTTTAAATTATATAAAACAGACAGAAACGTGTCTACTTCAAACTGTAGTAATTGAATTTACAATATCGTTGTCCGAGCAAATTAACTTGACACAGCAAGAAGCGAGGAGGCTTGAAAAAAAAAAAAGAGAGACGTCGCAGTACCTGTTCTATTTATAGCGAACCTTCTTGTCGTGCAGTAGGCTTTCACGCGTTCTTACATGTTTTTATTTTTTTTTATTTTTTTTTTTAACTCAGAATCCGTATTTCAATAAACTGAACTCGCGAATCCGGAGCTGAAAAATATTTAGCATCACGATTCCGGAATTCCGAGATAATCCGGAAAAGTGTCACCCCACATATGCCTTGGGTTGTTAACAAACATGTAATGTATAATTTTATAGCACGCCGATCACTTCATCAAACAAATCGCGGTAACGCTGTTGTTTAAAAAAAAAACCAACAACTCAAAAAAAACAACAACATGTGCATGTGCATTCTCATTTATAAACGCACATCGTGTACATATATACATTTAAAGCCCCTTGTTAATATATATTGTCGTCATATTGGTTTTCGTTTATCTCGATCATCAGTTATGTCGACGATTTTTGGCAAACCCCGAGGCCGGATTCTACTGCAATTAATTTAAATTCTGTATTTGATTACATGCTTTCCTTATGGAAGCATTATGTTGAAGATTGTCAATTAAACTGTTTTAGAACCTTTGAAAAAACTGAAAATTTCGGACTAATATAATTAATAGTTTCCCCTTTTGGGAATTCCTCGGCAAATTGGACGGATGTGACGTAATTTCAAATTAACTGTTTTTGTTGCGCTATCAGAGAAAATAATTCAATTCCATTGCGTTACTATCAGAATCGCTTTGTTCGTAATTGCTTCTAATGAAACATCGAAATAGGATTAAAATATAATACAATATTATTATTGTTTAAAAACAATTCCGTTTAAAAAACAATACGCATCTAGTCCTACCACACTTCCCTTTATATTGTTATGGAGGACACTTTTCCCCGTGCGTGAACTTTGCTTGACCCCAAATTAGATTCTTAGCACACTCTATGTTCATAGATGGGCTTGGTTTAGTCTTTTGATCTGTCCTGTTAATTGCCGACAGCAACTAAAAATAATTAATTTGTTCTCAGTAGTGTTTTGTCGAATGTTCACGATTGTATTAGAAAAGTAAAGGCGTTTCTGGTCGCGTCGGTAGACTCACATATATAAATAAAGGGTTTCAGAGATTCAGAGAGAGATTCAGATAAATATTATTAACTTTACGAGATAATTATTTTATTCTTTGTGTGCTCATTTGTGTCTATTTTGCATTCATTATTATTGATTGGCACATTGGGCTAATTCAGTACCGTTACAAGATTTTCCGATACTCTGTAAGTTCGATGATTTGTAATTATATTTCTTTTTTTTGTAATTGTATTATTACTAAATTAAATCTTATTAATTGTAATTGGCAACTGTTTTTGCGTATCGTATCTTTATTAAAATGAGTAAAACAGAGTAGGGTTAAACCTGAAAAAATAAACGCTACAAAACAGAGAACGTGTCGGCAGAAAGCCTTCGTCAGCGAACAAAACAACAGAAAAAAACAGTATAAAAATAAAAATAAGAAATAGCACTTAGCTGGTAAGTAGTATCTGTGGGCAGCAATAGAGGTGTGGCAGAAGGAAAATGAGTGAGAGTTTAAATAAGCAGCGGCGAAAAAAAGGGGGGAGAAAAATGTTCACTGCGATAGGTCAGTACGTGGAGGGCCGGAGCTAGGGTCAAGCTGTGAACAGAGACATAACATTAATCCCATCTGGCGTCAAAGTGCCGTAAGTCAGGATCTTTATTATTGTATTTCTCTATGGACCCGTCCTTTGTTATGCACTGTGTGAACGAGCCATAACTTAAAACAAGAGATTAATTTCTCACAATAGAAGCCAGTGCGTAACAATATTAATACTTATTTTGTCTAACCACACTTCCCTTTATATCAATACTTAACTTATCTAACCAACCACTCTTTCCTTTAAATCAATACTTATCTTGTCTAACCACACTTTCCTTTATATCAATACTTATCTTGTGTAACCACACTTCCCTTTATATCAATACTTATCTTGTCTAACCACACTTTCCTTTATATCAATACTTATCTTGTGTAACCACACTTCCCTTTATATCAATACTTATCTTGTCTAACCACACTTTCCTTTATATCAATCCTTATCTTGTCTAACCACACTTCCCTTTATATCAATACTTATCGTGTCTAACCACACTCCCCTTTATATCAATACTTATCTTGTCTAACCACACTCCGCTTTATATCAATATTTATCGTGTTAGCCAAAACTCCAGTCTATAACCTCTTTAAAAAATGACACAACACATTTACATATTTTAACCTGTGGATACTCAAGAGCGAAATAATATTTTTTTTTTAAAAGGAAGAAAGAAAATTTCAACACCAAAGCTTTTATCAAGCGTAAAGCTGTTGTGTCATCAGAATAAAGCTGTTGTGTCATGAGATACATCTTGCTAATAGAATGAAACACATGTTTAGGCCAACAGCCAGAATATGTCATTGTGTAAGACCAGCAGCCAGACAGAATGCTTTGAAATACGTGCCATCAGCAGATTGCATGGAATGAATTTTTTAAACGTTAATGGCATCGCCGCGAGAGAGAGAGAGAGAGATATAGAGAGAGAGAGAGAAAGAGAGAGAGAGAGAGAGAAAGAGAGAGAGAGACTGGCGGAGAGAGGGAGAGTCATGGAGAGAGAGAGGAGAGCGAGAGAGAGAGAGGGAGGAGGAAGGGTGGAAGGGAGAAACACCGGTGTAATTTTGTGCCGAGGGTGATCTGCTCCCAGCTCATACATTACACAGTTACAACAAATGATGACATACGAAACGGTTAAATGGTGAGCTCCTAGGACTGACCTTGACATTTTGGGTGTCCTGGGTAACGTGAGGATGGGGTGGGAGGAGAACTGCTGTTAAAATAGCTGTTGTCGTTAAAGCAGTTAGAGATGAAATAGGTATAGTTAAAATAGTTATAACAGTAATAGTTGTCGCGGTAGTTGAAAGGGGCTCGCACAGGTTTTTAAATTGTACAGGAAACAGGCAACAAAGAGTTCCAAGGAAACATCCAGGGAACAAACTACATAAAGTTCCACGGCAACAGCCAAGGAATAAACAACATAAAGTTCCATGGTAACAGCCAGGGAACAGACAACAAAGAATTCCATGGTAACAGCCAGGGGACAGACAACATAAAGTTCCATGGTAACAGCCAGGGGACAGACAACATAAAGTTCCATGGTACCATTTTAAAGCGGAATTTTAAAAATATTTGATCTTAAGTTGATGTTTTAAGTTTTCTGCTTATCAATCATTTTCATTCAGTCTATCAACTATTTGGTACATTCATTCAGTCTATCAACTATTTGGTATATTCATTCAGTCTATCAACTATTTGGTATATTCATTCAGTCTATCAACTATTTGGTATATTCATTCAGTCTATCAACTATTTGGTACATTCATTCAGTCTATCAACTATTTGGTACATTCATTCAGTCTATCAACTATTTGGTACATTCATTCAGTCTATCAACTATTTGGTACATTCATTCAGTCTATCAACTATTTGGTACATTCATTCAGTCTATCAACTATTTGGTACATTCATTCAGTCTATCAACTATTTGGTACATTCATTCAGTCTATCAACTATTTGGTACATTCATTCAGTCTATCAACTATTTGGTACATTCATTCAGTCTATCAACTATTTGGTACATTCATTCAGTCTATCAACTATTTGGTACATTCATTCAGTCTATCAACTATTTGGTACATTCATTTAGTCTGTCAACTATTTGGTACATTCATTCAGTCTGTCAACTATTTGGTACATTCATTTAGTCTTTCAACTCTGCAGTGCATTCATTAGGTCAACTACTATTTGTAAACTTTCCCTCAAATATTAAACTGTTCTATTCAGAAGGGTCTTGATAGTAAAAAGAAGACAGAAGATGATGAAAAATAAGATAATGAATGATAAAATGATGAATGATAAGATGAATTATAACATGTTGAATAAAAACATGGAGAATGATCAGATGATAAATAATAAGATCATTAATGATAAAATGGTGAATGATAAAAGAATGAATGATAGAATAAAGAATAATAAGATGATGAATATTAAGATGATGAATGATAAGAATATAAATGATGAAATGGTGAATAACAAATTGATGAATGATAAAATTTAAAAAAATAAGAGGATAAATTCTAAGATGATTAATGATAAGATGATTAATGATAAAATAAAAATAATATGATGAATGATAAGATTATGAAAGATAAAATGATTAGAGATAAAAACATGAATGATAAAATGATGAATGATAAGGTGATTGAATGATAAGATGATAAGATTGTCAATGATAAGATAAAAAAATGATAAAATGATGAATTTTACGGTGTTTGAATGGTACAACGATGAATGAAAAGAGGATAAATGATCAGATGATGAATGATAAAAAGGATAATTTGATGAATGATAAAATTATGAATGATATAATGATGAATAGTATATGATACTGTCATTAATAATAAGATGATGAATTATATAATGATGAATTATAAGATGATAAGATGGTGAATGATGAAATGATAAATGATAGATTATGAATGATACGATGATAAGATAATATATGATAAAATGATAATGTGAGGAATGATAAGATGATAAGATTATCAATGAAAAGACGATGTTTAATGTGTAAAATGATTAGATGATGAATGGTAAGATTAAAATATAATGAAAGATTAGATGATAAAATCATGGATAAGATGATGAAATGATAAATGATAAAATGATAAGATTATGTATAAGATGATAAGATGATGAATGATAAGATGATAATATGGTAAATGATAAGATGATACGATTTTAACTGCTAAGATGATGAGATGATGAATTAAAAGATGATAAGATTGTGAATTATAAATAAAATTATCATGAATGATACGATTTTGAATGATAAGAAGATAAGATTATGAATAGTAAGATGATGAGATGATGAATGGTAAGATGAAATTATTTTGAATGATAGGATGATGAGATTATAAATGAAAGAATGATAAGATGATGAAGATAAGATGATAGTCTGGTGAATGATAAGATTATAAATGATAAGATGCTGAATGATTAGATGATGAGTGATTAGATGATGAGTGATAAATGATAAGATGATGAATGATAAAATTATAAATGATACTTTTCTGAAATACTATTTTACAAAAATCCATGAAATCCCATTTTTGCCCTTTTCGCCCCCATCAATAATGAAATATACTTTATAATTAAACAAAGCTGTTGGTATAAATCCTTTATAAAATGCAATATCGAGCAATGAAAAAGAAAGTCAAATGGCGCAGTTATCGGGAATTTTATACTCTCTTTCCCTTGAAACACAGGAGCACGGATTATGGGGGTTGGGCTAAAAATTTGACAAAAGTTTCAGTTCGATAGCTCTACGGGAAGTGGGCTAATTAGTCGCCCGAAGATGTTTGCCACGCAGCCAGTCAGACACCCACCAACAAAAGTGAAGTTAATATAACGGACTTTAAAAACACACATACAATCCTTTACACACTATAACTTTTTTTTTATATGTTGTGTCATTATGCAAATTAAGAAACCGTATGCAAGCAGCTGGGAGAGTATAGTTTTTTTTTAAATATATAGAACCATAAAAATAAGTGTGCAGTTTGTTGTAGTGGTGAATTTTTTTTTTTTTTTGGAGCGCCAAAAAATAGTGTAACTAATTTAATTAAAGAGCATGCCATACCAAATAACACTCCTTAACTTGGTACGTTTTTTGTCTTCTTCATCTTAAATGGATAATGGATAAAAACCAGTAAATAAATAAAACAAAAAAAATAAATGTGCAGTTTTTTGTATTGGTTAATTTTTTTTTTTTTTTTGGAGCGCCAAAAAATAGTGTAACTAATTTAATTAAAGAGCATGCCATACCAAATAACACTCCTTAACTAGGTACGTTTTTTGTCTTCTTCATCTTAAATGGATAATGGATAAAAACCAGCGGCTTAACTAAAGTTAGCTCCACCCGGGGCGGGACACCATTTTTTGCCGCCTCCTCACGAAAAAAATCTGCAGATGGCCGAAAATGACACCCCTCAAGATATTGAAAACATAACTGTCGCCCAGGGTGGGGCCGCGCCAAACGCACACCCTTCCTTGGTTAGTTTGTCGAGCAGTATCTCTTTGGCATGTAAGACACTATATAGACCAAATCCGAAGTTGATAGGTTGGCAACTAATATCCGTACTCACCTATCTCCGAATGCTCGTCCATACATCCAGTAGTCCCAGTGAGCGGCGTACGGCAGGCACGCTAATCTCCCTCACGTACTCACTCTGGTAACGGTAACGGGCCGATGTTAGCTACTACGCGCCCGGCGTACAAATCGGAGATGCAAATGACTCGTCTGCGCGCGGCCCGCCCGACTCTCCTGTTGATAAAACCCAAGAATCGGTTGCGGGTGGAAGCGGTAGCCCGTGGGGCCGGCGCGGTGCTGGGTGCTAACAGGAAACTAATGACCTACTGGGGCCATTAGGTCCTTATGCGCCCCCCCCCAGGGGGGACGAGACCATCAATTTGGGGTGCCCTGTGATTTTCTCATCTATTTGCCTGCATTACTTGGAACGTCCCATCGTCGGGGATTTGATCGGACACCTCACATTGGACAGCGGCCGTGATTCATTATTGGTCCACTCCAAGTCTGAGCCAACAGTTAGTCCAACATGGACTTGTTGTCCAGTAGCTCATCAGAGGGATAAGTTGGATTGGTTTGTGGGTCGCATTGGATCGAGATAGGAATAAATTAGTTTATGTGTCATCTTATATTAGGCTGTAGGAGTCAGAACAGACATATTCCTAACAGGTCAAATCCTATGACTACACTAAAACTTTCCCATTTTAACTGAAAGTTGGTAACAATAAGCTTGGACACTGAAGGCAAACATTTTTATTTATCCATATTTATTATGGTCAAAATTAAATCAAGAACTGTATATTTTAATTTTATTTGATGGCTCATTCTGTATACCTTCTCTCTAAATCCTCACTCGCATTGAGGCATGCAAATCAAATTTTTATAATGCAGATAAGAGATACCCGATACCAGTAAAAAGATTTGGTGTCATCAAATGCGCCTTGATTCGATCTCACCCAATCGCTGCTAAACGTGTCTCAGCATTACGAGGGTTAGTTGAGCATATTATCAATAGCATTAGCGTATGTGACAGACGTTCAGAATGCAATCTAGAATAGTAGTATCCGTTTGAATGCTTCACATCTAGATTTAGCAGTTATGTCCGGTACATCTGGTACGTCTGGTATGTCTGCTATGTCTTGTGTGTCTGGTATGTCTGCTATGTCTTGTGTGTCTGGTATGTACTGTATGTCCAATATCTCTGCTATGTTAGGTCTATCTGGTACGTCTCGTGTGTCTGAGATGTCTGATATGTCTGGTATATCCTGTATGTCCGGTATGACCGGTATCTCTGGTAAGTCTGGTATATCCGGTATGGCTGGTATGTCTCGTATGTTTGATATGTATGGGTTTTACAAAACCCATAACGATGCTAGGTGAAAATAAAAATATTCAAAATTAAAAAAAAAAACAAAAACAAAAACAAAAAAAAAAAAAAAAAAAAAAAAAAAAAAAAAAAAAAAAAAAAAAAAAAAAAAAAAAAAAAAAAAAAAAAAAAAAAAAAAAAAAAAAAAAAAAACTGTTCACATCTTAGACGTTGTTACCAGGCCATAGACTTGATACAAACTAAGTCTTTTTGTTCATACAGTTGGAGTTGAATATCTGAACAAGAGAAGCATCTCAAGGTGATTTTGTATAAAACTATGCTCAGACAGAGCTTTGGGCTCATCGATAGAGATTTCGTGAGATTAACTGATGCATAGTCCTACATCGTACCTGCCGGCCTTTAAACAACAGGCCTGCATATAGTCCTACACCCTAACCTGTGGGCATTGAAACAATAGTCCTACGGACAGTCCTACATGTTACCTGTACACCTTAAAAGAGTAGTCCTACAGACAGTCCTACACCCTACCTGTGGGCCTTGAAACAGTAGTCCTACAGACAGTACTACAGTCCTACATACAGTCTTACACCATGACTGTGGCTCTTTATTCATTAATATAATATAGTCACCTCCCCCTAAAGAAAAAAAATTAACCTATTTATCGGAGTACGTCCGTCACGCCTGACAGACTTTTTAAAATATTTAAGACTATTAATATAAAATATGTGGAGTTGGGGGTACGGTTTTGAAGAGGAAGCAGGAAGCACCTGATGTTATATATATATATATATATATATATATATAACAGATGCCAAGGGTAGAGGAAAACTGAAGAAGGGAAAGAAACAGAAAGAGAACGTTTCGGCCAAAAAGCCTTCGACAGCAAAAACAGTTCAAGACAGAGACATGTAAGCTAACAAGAGAAAAGAAATCTAACAAGAGATATGTAATCTAACAAGAGATATGTTTCTCATTTTCTGTTTCGGGTTGATCCTGAAGTGTCCTCGTTTTATAGCCATTTTCATTGTTTCTATAGAATAGTAGTTACTATCCTAGTGTCTCATTTGTATTTACTTAGTTTACATGTTTTAATAATTGTAAAGCGCTTAGAGCTTTATGATAAGCGCTATATAAAAATGCCTAAATAAATAAATAAATAAATATGTAATCTAACAAGAACTATTGAATCTAACAAGAGATATGTAATCTAACGTGAGAAATATAATCTAACAAGAGACATGTAATCCAACACGAGAAATGTAATCTAACAATAGATATGTAATCTGTTTGATTGCCAAATAATTGTAGAGATTTATCCTTTGCTATTGTCTGTTCTGATCAAGCAGATCTAGCAATCTCCACAATGGGTGGGGGGATTGGATCTCATTAAAAATTTGATCAATGTTTTGTCCAACTCAGGAGATATGTAGTGTCTAAAGTTGAAAGGATTGTCTTTGATAAAGTGAGGCATGTGATAAACTATTAAGAGCCCGGGATAACTAGTGGCGGGTTGGGTAGGATACATTTATGAAATAGCTAACTTATACAAATTGAAAGGGTGGGACACGTGTCCACGACCCTCCCATCAGTAAATGATCGCCGCCCGGGTACAGTTTCTATGTAAATTGTGGTTCATGCTACTATGCAATGAGATGCAATATTTGTATATTAGTAAAAAAAATAAAAATTAAGAGCTACAAACTCTATCATCGTCATCACGATGTTTCACCCATGTGATAACATCTTCAATCATGCAGCACGCATCCATCAACGTATGACGGATAGATCGATGGGATGATGGTCTGCAGACACGCTCGGAATAATGAGATGCCGTTGGCCACATAATCTGGAATGTGAGATCTACACATTAGGACGAATCTATTTGTAAAAAGTCCTGTTTTGTAAATCATATGGATTAAGACAATAACATGTTTCAATTAATTTTCACAATCACGCTTATAGAAGTGTGTTTTGACTTAAAGGTGACATGTAGATGTCCTAAAGTGTCATTGGACTTAAAGGTGACATATAGATGCCCTGAAGTGTCATTAGACTTAAAGGTGACATGTAGATGCCGTGTAGTGTCATTGAACTTAAAGGTGACATGCAGATGTCCTGAAGTGTCATTGGACTTAAAGGTGACATGTTGATGCCCTAAAGTGTCATGGCCTTAAAGGTGACATGTAGATGCCCTGAAGTGTCATTGGACTTGAAGTTGCCATGTAGATGTCCTAAAGTGTCATTAGACTTAAAGGTGACATATAGATGTCCTGAACTGTCATTGCACTTAAAGTTGTCACGCTTTTCCCTCTCTAATCTAGTTGATCTGTTATTGACTCATTGAAAACAATCATACTTAGCTTCATGTTCTTCTGTCGAATAACTGGTCTTTCAAATAAACTCAGAAGATTTTAGAATCTAGACAACAAAAAATTTGAGGCGACAATTTTTGTAAAAAGTTTTTTGGTTACGGATTTCATTTTATTTGGCGGCTGTTTGGAATTAGTGCATAATCGCCATCCACTCACATTTGACCAATGATTAGGTCAGGTTGGGGCAGCTGTTAGGGCGTTGGTTTCCATATGGCTTATAGCACCATTCTGCCTGGTTAGAAGAATACCAACATTCATCTTTCACAACTGACTGGCGATTGGCTACACGTTTAGAAATGGTACATGCTTGGTAACCGACTTTTGATTGGTAGCTATTTTTAGAGATAGTTTAAAGCCTCGCTCAACGATTCCTTAGGCCTTAGTGGAATCATTTCAGGGGTGGGGGAGGGGGGCATGTCACTTATGTAAATGTTCGTTCGTCCTTCAACTACATGAGAACCACTCTTGTCATCCCATGAATAATACAATTTATATTTTAAGGCCTTTTTGCCTCGGTGTTTTTCTAAACTATAAAATTACACGTTTAAGTTTAGATTGTTGAGATGGATGAACGTAGATAGTGCCGGATTGAAGAAATCGTGATATCTGTTCGGCATTTTACTCCATTAGTAATTAGTTGAAACCATGTATTGGTCGGAGTTGGCATGGCTGCCTAGACAGAGGCAAAATGGCATGACTGCCTTGACAGAGTCGGAGTGGCACGATTGCCTTGACAGAGTCGGAGTGGCACGACTGCCTTGACAGAGTCAGAGTGGCACGACTGTCTGGACAGCTCAATCTCAGCCACGTATTTCTTAATCGGGAACTTAACTAATCAACAGCTTAATGCTGATGCACTGGGAAGCAACCGAATCCGGTCCAAGATCTGGAAACCTGTGCTATAAGTTACGAAAACGTTTGTTTAAAGTAAGGTAGCGAAGTTGGAGAAGAATGCTACCACCTTTCGAAGCCATGCCCGATATGTTATGGTAACGTAGGGAGTTTTATGGAGCTGCAGATTGGGCTTCTTATTTCAGTAGCGTGTAGCACTATATAAAAAGTCATCAATTTCTAACATCATTTTGACACCTGAAACCTCATATTGCAGTCTGTTAAATGTTATGACATCACTTTTTTATCCAGTAAATTTTGCTCTAAATATCTTACATTATAATAAATCTTTTAAACTATTAATATTCATCAAAACAATTAAGTGAAAATAAATTAAATCTTCAAATTATCTTTCATTGGGGCCCAGTGCGTTGTCGTTCTCTCCTATGCTCTTTAAGGACTTTGCATGAGGAAGAACCTCGAAAACGTTCCTCATTGGCGATGATCCTTTGCATTCACAGTCATGGCCATGTAACAATTCCCTTGATCTTTAACGACTTTTCTTTATGGCGATGATCTTTAAACGCCCCTTCTATTATGTTTTAAAAGCCGTATCTGTTACGATGATCTTTAAAAACGATCTCTATTATAATGCTCTTTAACATTCCCCATCAATGACGATGATTTTTTTGAAAACATCAAACAATATTTACATGGTGCGGGAGTTTACAAATCCCCCACCCACGCCCCTGTACACCCCCAGCACCCCTTTACCCATTTTATGTTGTGAAAATCGATCAGTCCATGAACATGGGCGACAACTCTGGTGTTTGCAGACGATCACATCTATGAACTGAAAAAAAAAAAATCAAAAAACAAAAATCAATGCCTTGCCAGGCTTGCAACTATCCATGTTTGCTGTAAGCGTTTTGTTTGTTTGTTTTATTTGAAATGCGGTTCTTTTTTTCGTTTTTTTTTTTTTAATGTTCCTTCTTTTACCGGTTTGTGTTTTTATTGTCCTGTGGACAAACGCCAAGCATTTTTGTCCATCCTTTAAACTATAGATTGTATATTTACCTTCCTAACAACCCGTTCTTCATTGTTGTATCAGAAAACTGTTAATGGCGGTACTTGTGAGAGGTGCACCAAACGAATGTAAAAGTACTTGCTATAGTTGTGACCAAATGTTCCCTCTTAGGTTTGTTGGTTCGTGTGCAAAAATCATACATTTGTGTGCAAAGTTTTACAGCATCAATTTTTTTAATGTGCACAATTTTAAGGCCCAGAAACACTCACTTCATGGAAATTTGCTGCACGGTACTCAAAACTGCTGCGCGGCGTCTGTGATATAGCTGCGCGGCCGCGTATCCGCGCAGCTTAAATGGAACATTGGTTGTGACTACCGATGCAATCGAATACCTTGGAGGTCGACGAATGTCGATGTCAGAGGCTAAACATATATTTTAAAATCAGTTGTTAATACCGACAAAACAACAAAACATAACCTTTAGTAGCAGAATTTTAAATCAATAGTCTAAAAAAAAACAAAAAAACATTACAATCTTTAGAGCAGCGGTTCTCAGCCTGTGGGTTGCGACCTCTTTAGGGGTCGAACGACCCTTACACAGGGGTCGCCTAAGACTATCGGAAAACACATTATTATGAAGTAGCAATGACAATAATTTTATGGTTGGAGTCACAACAACATAAGGAACTGCATTAAAGGGTCGCGGCAATAGGAAGGTTTAAAGACATGAGACGGGGTTCTATGACAGGAGTCTGACAATCTGATGGGTCAAATTTTATGTAAAGTATCGTAAAGGAAATGAAATACGCTCAATGAATGTTTATTGTTGTTTTGAACAAAGTCTTGAAGTTTGAAAATCATAGCTTGTTTTGTGCTGTAAGGAGACATATAGTGTTGATACAGGTACAACAGTGTAGCAATGCAAGTAACATAGTTTATACTCGCAGGTAAAGTGCTTTGGGGATATGGGTAAACCAGGTTACTAATTTATCTGATATAGTTTGATAATACAAGGAACTTTTTTAAAAAAAATGTAGTTATCTATTGTTTCACAAAATACTAAGTTGGGTGTACGAAAGCAGAATTGGACAGTGAGATACTTATGATAATGTGGGGATCACATTGAGGATGTCTGAAACATGATGATAATTAGGCCAAGGGTTCTCGAAGCGATGGTTCTCACGCTAGGCACTTGGCCGCGAACTCTCAGCTGCCGGTCCTCAAAGGTGGGGAAAAGATGAAACGATCCCATCAAACAATGACTCGTATGTTTCCTGGTGTAAACTGTCTGCTCGCCACACTCAAACGTTTGGGAATCACTGTAGCGAGCACGAATAAAACTTTACTTCTCTGTCTTCCAAAAAATTTACTTTTTTAAAAATTGGCGCCATTTTTAATTGAACTTCTGCACTGACATTTGTGTCTAGCCTAAAAACATATTTCTAATGTGTATTGTACCAATAGAATATGATGATAATGAGAATTTGGTCTTAAGCAAAATATTATAGTCAGAGAATTTCGTCGTTAGCAGTATGTCAGTCAGAGAATTTAGTCGTTAGCAATAATGTAGTCAGAGAATTTGGTCTTTAGCAGTATAATAGTCAGATAATTTGGTCTCTAGTAGCTCACATTTGTATGATATTGGACGATGGGGACATTTGGTGATGTTTTCCTTGTAACCCTACATTTGATGACTCGTTACTTTTGACCGGACACAATGTGGACACACCGCGGTTGACCGGACACAATGTGGACACACCGCGGTTGACCGGACACAATGTGGACACACCGCGGTTGACCGGATACAATGTGGACACACCGCAGTTGACCGGACAATGTGGACACACCGCGGTTGACCGGACACAATGTGGACACACCACGGGTGACCGTAGCATGTGTCCACACCACGGTATATGACAGTACATAAATTTCATGATCTATGATTGATGCATACAATTTCTCCCAGGGTGATTCCAAAGCCCCGACCTCCGCTCAATGTTTACCCCTAACACAAAGGTCGTATCTAGACAGACGATAGAGTTAAGTCAATATTGACATGTGTGTCTTGAACATTGATGAGGTTATAGACCAGGGTGGAAAGTTACTGCAATAAAAATGCTAATTTTTTTTAAATTCGTATTTCACATGTCCTCTGAAATAACAATATCAAAAGAAATGGGAATGGAAAAGAAAACGTAGGGGGGAAAAAGGAAGGGGGAAGGGGGGCATGTGTGTATCTCTTCATTCTGATCATTAAAATTGGATGAAAGGACTTGTAGTCATACATTTTAACAGATCTGCGAAATTTTGCAGGTTCTCATATCTGGGGGTCCCACACCCCCTTGAAAGGCAAACGCCATGCCATGGAGTTCATTAAAACTCATACTCTTCTAACATAAACATATAAAACATGATACATTACTTTTTAATGAGGGTGGGAGGTGGAAGGAGGTGGAAGGAGATCGAATGAGATGGAAGGAGATGGGAGGAGATGGGAGGAGATGGAAGGAGGTGGGAGAAGGTGGAAGGAAATGGGGGGAGGGAGGGTGGAAGGAGGTGGTTACGGTAAATGTTTTGATATCAAGAGGTGTGCGAGTGAGATAACTTACTGGATGTATCCCAAGAATGAAATTGGTTAACGTCATGGCTCATTCCGTCCTGGACACAGCTTGGTGGGCGCGTATAGTCAGTCCTAGACTGAGCTTCTATGCCTTCTTTGACGAACTTTGACGATAAGGGGGATAACGCATAAATGAAGTGAAGATGGTTACTTAAATAAACGTTCTCTCCCTTGAATTAACCCAGAACTCAAAACTGCACAATGTGTTATGTCCTAATTTTCATCGCTGTTTGTGTCGTGGCAGTACTAAAACGGCAAACAGACGAAAGTATTTTAATGGATGCAAGGTCAAAATAGTAATAACAGTTACATATTTTGAAAAAAAATGTTTATACAGAAACACGGTGTCAGCCTTAGAAAGTTGTTTGCTATAGGGAAGAACAAATGTTTATACAGAAACACGGTGTCAGCCTTAGAAAGTTGTGTGCTATAGGGAAGAACAAATGTTTATACAGAAACACGGTGTCAGCCTTAGAAAGTTGTGTGCTATAGGGAAGAACAAAAAGCCGTCCCTTAATGCAGAGGCGTTTGGCGCCAGGGAACAAGTTTCATTTTAAAGCGCCCCCCCCCCCCTTTCTCAAACCCTTTTATTTTCATCAATAAATAAAGTTGTTTGCTATAGGGAAAAACAAAAAGCCCGCCCTTAATGCAGAGGCGTTTGGCGCCAGGGAACAAGTTTCATTTTAAAGCGCCCCCCCCCCCTTTCTCAAACCCTTTTATTTTCATCAATAAAATAATATAAAACCACATATTGTCGCCCCTAACAAATCTCGCGTCCAGGGACATCTGCCCCCCCTGCCCTTCTCTTAGTTACGCATCATGTCTTAATGTCAGATGATGATCGGTCATTTATTTCTCCACTAGTTTTAAGCTTTCTCAGAAAAAAATTGGTCTTTCAATTTCAAATTATTTCAAATCCAATGATGAAACTTCTTTTAACAATAAATTTTAGGTAGGCCTAACTTTATTATTGGATGCGTTCACGAAGTAGGGGCGTCATTTCAGGTTTTTTTTAATATATGGCAGAGAGGGCATATACCGGCTATATTCCTGAATTTTATAGGAGATACATAGATGACGGCATAGGCATCACAAGCATGGAAACTAATGATCTCCAGAAATTTATAGATTTTTTAAACTCATTTCACCCATCAATAAAATTTACTTCTCAAATCTCTGGACATTCTGTCAACTTCCTTGATATCACCGTAACTTTGAAAGAAAACGTATTGATTACATCTGCCTACTACAAACCTACTGACAGCCATAGTTACCTATTGTACTCATCCTCCCACCCTAAATCATGCAAAGACTCCATACCTTTCTCACAACTTCTTAGACTACGG
>CAXITT010000013.1:216003-234631 GCA_964033795.1 Lymnaea stagnalis | reverse complement strand
AAAAAAAAAAAATTGTTTTGAAATTTGCAAAGCCTTTAAAAAGTACCGTTCTGGGGAGCCGCCTATGCCGCGTGTGTCTAAAGCTAGCAGTGTAGAGACACTTGTTGGCTAGACAGAAACCAACCTCGCTTGTGATGTCCGAAACATGACGTGGAATAGATTAGATCTTCTTAGTATGACAGTTCTCCGATTGGTTGGTTTCCACGAACCGTCAGCCACTGGTCCACCAAGTTGGAAAGGATGTGAAACCACCACCCCCACCCCCAAACTCACCCCCACGCCCAACCCCACGCCCACCCCCACGCCCACACCAACTCCAGAAACACATAAAACAGTCAGAGCTATAATTAACCCCCCCCCCCCCCCAGTTTTTGAATTCTGTCCATCCCAGCTTAAACTTTGAGTAACATGGAGTAGATGTTTAACTTGTCTTCTGGTTGTCAAATGAGAATACAAAATATTGGCACCAAAGTCACCCGCCAATTATGTTATAAATTGTGTTTTTAAAGTGGCTGGTCACTTCTTGTCCAGCAGGATACCTAAATATTTTGTAAGCAGATCGCCCCCCCCCCCCCAAAAGGAGACGTCTCTCTGTAGCAACCACAAGAGTCCAACGATGGACAGAACTTAAATTTTATTTTAACATGAACAGTTTCAATAAGTAAATGTCATTTTTGAAACATATAAATAAATTTACTTTGAAAAATATGCTAATTCTATTGTATATTAATTAAACTGTTAACATGTAGGGCTGGATTCACACATGTATTTGCCCAGGGGTCATGGCCAAGGCACATAAGTCTGCGTACCCACCCCCCCTAAAAAGGTTGATTTATAATTTACAACTTTATTTGTAATAGTTTACTTGTTGAGATAAAAACTTAAACCTATATAATCTATGAGCCATATTTAATTTTAACATCACATCTACAGTACTACAATTCCAAATTTCTTCACTACTACAGTAAAACGCTACTACACAACTTATGTTTTGTAATTATGATCTCATTCATCCCCCCTCCACCCAATTTTAATTTGATAAACACCCCATCCAACTTATCCTGCTTATCTCTTACAGGCGTACGCCCCTGAGTAAACTGAACGGTAGATGAAAGAGGTAACGACATAATCAGCAGATGTCGAGAAGTCAAGCGGTATGTGTCTAATGAAACGATTAGAATCACTATGGTAAAGCCAAATCTGAAATGTTCCTTCAATACGTGGTTGACTTAGTGAGACGAGCTGTAGAGACGTGTGACGTAAAGGTCTATAGAGATGGGTGACGTAAAGGTATGTAGAGATTGGGGACGTAAACATCTGTAGAGATGGGTGACGTAAAGCTCTGAAGAGATGGGTGACGTAAAGCTCTGTAGACATGGGTGACGTAAAGCTCTGTAGAGATGGGTGACGTAAAGCTCTTTAGAGATGGGTGACGTAAAGCTCCTGTAGAGATGGTGACGTAAAGCTCTGTAGAGATGGGTGACGTAAAGCTCTTTAGGGATGGGTGACGTAAAGCGCTGTAGGGATGGGTGACGTAAACATCTGTAGAGATGGGTGACGTAAAGCTCTGTAGAGATGGGTGACGTAAAGCTCTTTAGAGATGGGTGATGTAAAGCTCTTTAGAGATGGGTGACGTAAAGCTCTGTAGAGATCGGTGACGTAAAGCTCCTGTAGAGATGGGTGACGTAAAGCTCTGTAGAGATGGGTGACGTAAAGCTCCTTTAGAGATGGTGATGTAAAGCTCTGTAGAGATGGGTGACGTAAAGCTCTGTAGAGATGGGTGACGTAAAGCTCTTTAGAAATGGATGACGTAAACATCTGTAGAGATGAGTGACGTAAAGCTCTGTAGAGATGGGTGACGTAAAGCTCTGTAGACATTATTTACGTAAAGCTCTGCAGAGATGAATGACGTAAAGCTTTGTAATTTTTTTTCTTCTTGATATACGCCCCCTTACTTCAGTGCCCTAAGCAATGCCCCAGGTTGGCCTGATGGTAAATCCTGCCCTGCACACATAAGAGATAGTAAAATAAAATAACTATGTCTCCAAATCTGCAGTTTAACCATAATACAGAGGGGAAAAAAGGAAGAAAAATCTTGATAGTTCCTATTATTAATTTCACATAGCCATCATCACTGTTAAATTCAATGGATTCAGCGTTTATTTTTTAATGTCAACATCCTGATTTTGATTGTGTGTGTTATGGGGGAGGGGGTGCTTGACCTCTCGCGACTGATCAGCCCCACTTCTCCTTGACAATACATGTAAAACCTGATCTTATTTCTTGAACATACGTATTTTCAATAATATACCGGTGCTTATTTATTTAAAGATGTATCAGGTGACTTAATTCAAACAAACTAGCGAGACTTTTGAGTTTTTAGTTTCTACAAAGAACAGAATTTTTTTAGCAGGAAAGAATTTATTTATATGGGAGGTGATTTGAGCTATTTTTATATCAGCGCCAAATTACACGAATGATCTCCCTTTTAATACTTTCCTGTCAACGTGCCATGTACAATGGGTTGTTGGTCTAAAATCGGGTTTGAACCCGCCAATCGGTCGTTGATTTTTACAAAACGATGATCGTTTACGAACTTTAATATTTTAATAATAAGAAATAAATAAAAATGTATGTCTATTTATAAGTAAAATGTAGTCCTATAAATCGGAGACTCGCTTCGGATGTCCTCACCTTACCGATCAGATTCAGAAGACGTCGAGAAATACTGGGGACTGGATCATTTTTTCCCCAAGATAAAAACCTAAAAAAAAAAAAAAAAAAAAAATTTTCCTAAATTTAAACAAAAAAAAAAAAAAAAAAAAAAAAAAAAAAACTTTTCCTAAATTAAAAAAAAAAAAAAAAAAAAGAAAAAAGAAACATCACGTGATATAATGTTGTTTTTGTTTTCATTCCCTAACGACACAAACTCTAAATATTATTCCACCCTTGCATTATGCATGCGAAATGACCAAGGTTATATTCAAGGACAGATACGCACGTGGCTTTTCATAATGAAAAAGTGCTACCACGTAGCAATTTATGCCAGTTAATAGGAAACCACTTTAAAAGACTTCTTCCTATACAAATGAAAGGGAAAATTCCTTAAATTAGGCTCGACATACGTACGTCCCAGTTTTTGTTTTACAGTAATCTAGAAACCTTGTCTTGTATATTTGAATAATATGAACTGTTTCAATCTCGGTTTGGTGTAATTTAATCTGTTTCATGCCAGACAGTCTCGTACACATTGTTAATATCAGAACTTGGTTGTTACAAAAATCTGACGATGGGAGCAAACATGATTTATATCCACGAGTTCGGTAGTCTTGTGGCTCATTTCTAGCCTCATCATGTGACAAATCGGTTTATGCGTCAGTGACGCCCTTATCACTGCTCTCAGGTATTCTTTCTGCTAATAGGCAGATATACCTGCAAGCAGACTGGTGAATATAGTGGTACGTATCCACGCGAAACATCTTAAAATACCTACAGTGGATCTTGTTAGTCCAAGCATAGCACCAAAATTTAGTTCATCTGAGCTATTCTGTATAGCAATTAATATCTCTCAAAATAAATATGATAATTTAGACAAAATAAGATTGACTGCTAAGACCTAGTTATGCCATGGTGTTGCATCCATTTAAACACATATGCGTTTATGTTGTAACGCCCGGATCTTTAGTTTTCCAGAACAGCTACTGAAGTCTAAAGATATGTCGAAGTCAAATTGAAAGCTCCATCCACTTGTTGTTTAGATTATTATTTTTGAACATATGGACCGATGGCGGTGTAAGCGGGAGATTAGATGGACACATGGATTAACGAAAAGGCTGGTCAGTCTTGAACCACCGCATGGAATGTCTCACAGATGAACGGATTAAATTCTAGAGAGTGGCTTCTGAAATCTTAGGGGATTTCCAGACATGATCTCTCACAGGTCCACTGCCCGCCTGTCAGTCACCTGTCTCTGGTGCACATGTCACAAACAAACAATCTGTCAGGGGCGGCTCCGGGGTGAAATGCATTATGGATATTACGGACAACGGGGGGGGGGGTCACCCATGTCCAATGTCTGTAGTGCTAATATTCGTGAGCACACAATCCGGTTAGCTGCCCTCTCGGATTGTCACCATGGGAGGGAGTGATTCTTTAATGGCTTCAATACTTTAATTACTTTAAAGGGAACCCCCCCCCCCCACGGGGGCCGCTGTGAGGATTTGTCAAGACTATTTTTCGCCTTCAGGCTAACGGGACGGAAGGCCACACTTAAAATTAANAGAGCCTCTTTGTGAAAATGTGTCAAGTAGTGTTCACACACCCTCCCTCCCACCGACCGGTCGCCCCCCCCCCCCTTTCTGCCCCTCATAATATATTTTGTTTTATTTATATCAAATCCGGCTATCAATGTTTCCACCGCCAGCTCGGTTGAGCACATTTCATAACCACATCTTCATAACTCGCCTGAGCGCAAATCGAGTTGTCACCATGGATGTCTCTTGCGGAGTCTTGTCCAAGCAGAATTGGACGGGAAAAATAAAGAAAACATTCAGATCTTCCCAATCATTGGGCTACCTCCCTTTATGGAACAACAATTAATTTTTGTTTGAAACCGGGCCAAACACCATGGTCAATGGGTCTAGTGATAGTATGACAGCAAAATAATTCTTTTGATCACGGCGTTAGGGGAGGGGGGTGGGGTTGTTTTGATTTAAGTCTTATTGTGAGTTTATTTCTGTCTTCGAAGACAGAGGAATATTACTATATTATTTATTAAAAAGGCTAAAGGCGTACACTATTACATTTTAAGAGTATTCGCAAAATCATAGCGTCCCTGCATGGTTCGTTCTTTGGATACATTCATGTGTTGATTTTGTATAGCTCTATACAATGGATAACATTCTAAACAGTGTTGATTTTGTATAGCTCTACACAATGGCTAACATTCTAAACAGTGTTGATTTTGTATAGCTCTATACAATGGCAAACATTCTAAACAGTGTTGATTTTAACTCTTTGCAAAAACTCAATGATCAAAATGAACGCTAACAGGAAAATTTAAGCGACAATTTATTTTAAAGTAATTAAACAATGTGTTGTGGGAGACAAAAGCACAAGCTCTTCATTAAAGGGAGCTGATCGCTGCGACTTTCCATACACAAACAGTTCAAATAATGTTTCCGTGCATACTAAACTGTTTTTAACTTATTAAATATGATTTTAATTCCAAATTTTTTGGCACTGTAAAACTTAATTTCTTTTTGTATCGATTCGATACAATTCAAGTTGTTTACATTGCTTCCAATTTCGACATTCAAATGTCTTGTAACTTGAATGTATTGGTCCTGGAAACGTCTACAACCGCACGTGGGGTCAGGAGATGAAACTCAGTTTTGAGGCCCCAGTTACTAAATTCACAAACTCAGCTTTGAGGCCCCAGTTACTAAATTCACAAACTCAGCTTTGATGCCCCAGTTACCAAATTCACAAACTCAGCTTTGGGTCCCCAGTTATAAATTTACAAACTCAGCTTTGGGTCCCCAGTTACTAAATTCACAAACTCAGTAGTTTTGAAGCTACAGTTACTAATTACATAGTTTAAGTTTGTCGATTCTTCTTAGTAATAGTTTCAAAGTAAAATTCAATCACTTCATTCGTATGGCACGAGATTGGTAATGGTAATTTAGATGGAGAAGACGTATTGATAAACTTATATTTTTCACTTCGATTTTTAATTATGTTCAACTAAAAAAGGTTATGTATAATGTTCTATAATGTTATTATCGTGTCAACCTTGCGACCTGGAAACCGTACACTCGCACGTACGATGGCCAAAGTGACAGGACGAAGTCAACTCTCTAGTTGTCCTGTAGTGAAAGGTTGAGGTAGAGCAATGAAAACAAGTAAAGGGGGATAAGCACAAAAAAAGATTTTTAAAAATAGGATAGAACGTTGAGAGGAATCTGGGTTCACTTGGGGATGCATTCAAGTTAGCACTGTTAATGTCAGGGTGCACCAATGCTCACAGGGACCACCCATAAGATCAGGGACCACCAATAAGGTCAGGTACCACCAATAATGGCAAAGACCACCAACAAGGTCAGGGACAACGAATAAGGTAAGGGACCAACAATAAGGTGAGGGACCACCAATAAGGTGATGGACCACCATTAAGGTGAGGGACCCGCAATAATGCCTGGGGTAACTAACAGTATTTGGTCAAAATCTACTCGTCAAATGGCTCCAAAAGTATGGAGGACAATTCCAAACTGTGTGTCCATATCAAGTAAGCCCTCGGGGTCATTTGTCTACGGTTGTTTTCAAACGCACTCTTAAAAAGTACATTTCCCTAAAACATTTGAGGACCTAGCTACGTCCATTTGAGGACCTAGCTACGTCCATTGGAGTACTTAGCTACAATCCCATTGCAGAACCTAGCTACGAGTCAATTGGAGGACCTAGCAACGTCCATTGGAGGAGCTAGCGACGTCCATTGGAGGAGCTAGCTACAAGCTCATTGGACCTAGCTATGAGTCCATTGAAGGACTTAGCTACAATCCCATTGCAGAACCTAGCTACGAGTCCATTGGAGGACCTAGTTACGAGTTCATTGGAGGACCTAGTTACGAGTTCATTGGAGGACCTAGTTACGAGTTCATTGGAGGACCTATTTACGAGTCCATTGGAGGACCTAGTTACGAGTTCATTGGAGGACCTAGTTACGAGTTCATTGGAGGACCTAGTTACGAGTTCATTGGAGGACCTAGTTACGAGTCCATTGGAGGACCTAATTACGAGTTCATTGGAGGACCTCTTAATCGGTTACTTTGTCATCTGCTAACAACCAAGTCATCCGCAAACAACCAAGTCATGTGCAATCAACCAAGTCATCTGCTAACAACCAAGTCATCTGCAAACAACCAAGTCATGTGCAATCAACCAAGTCATCTGCTAACAACCAAGTCATCTGCTAACAACCAAGTCATCTGCTAACAACCAAGTCATGTGCAATCAACCAAGTCATCTGCTAACAACCAAGTCATGTGCAATCAACCAAGTCATCTGCTAACAACCAAGTCATCTGCTAACAACCAAGTCATCTGCTAACAACCAAGTCATCTGCTAACAACCAAGTCATCTGCTAACAACCAAGTCATGTGCAATCAACCAAGTCATCTGCTAACAACCAAGTCATCTGCTAACAACCAAGTCATCTGGTAACAAACAAGTCATCTGCTAACAACCAAGTCATGTGCAATCAACCAAGTCATCTGCTAACATCCAAGTCATTGGTAACGACCAAGTCATGTGCAAACAACCAAGTCAAATATGAAGGCAAAAAATTCGCCAAAATCAAATTTAAATATCTGAACAACTAAGGCCTTCCTTCTTAGACAACTGTTACGCCCTCGCCCCTCCCCCTTTACTTTTTCTCCCCAGGTCTTACGTGACGTCATCAGTGCTATCAACGCTCCAAGTGACCGTCCAGCTGTCAAATCCTGACTGTGACACAACCATCTTAATGAGGCAGCTCCCCAGCAGTCGACGTGAACATTTTGACACGTGAGGCGTGAGCCCTCAAGTCTGACACTCTCCCTGGTCAGCGGGTCGGAAGTGGTGGAAAAAAGGGGGAGGGGGCAGCAAGTGGACATCTCATTTAATAAAAAGACCCATAAATGACAAGCCAGTGTCCATGTGATCTATGAAAATATGAGCAGACGTTAATCGCCTTGACCTGGCAGTGTTGACCTTGGGATAATCATGTGAACAGCCAATGCGCGTTCTATTGGTGGCGTGACACAATATTTCCTAACGTGAATGTTGCTTAATTCTTTATATCATACCCACAACCAACCAGAATTCAAGTAGCTAACTTGTTCTTGCTTGGGTTGGTCTAAAAGTAAAAGATCTGTTTATGATTTATTTTCAAATTCATTGTTAATTCCCCGAGTTTATTGTTTATGGCAGGCATGCACAACATACGGCCCCTGGGCCGCATGCGACCCGCCACCCACATTGGGGCCCGCGCAGTAACGAAATATTTTTATTTTTATTATTTTCTTAAGAGCTCTCCCCCACCCCCCCACCCCCCGCCTTACCTTTTGAACTGTGCTTGCCTTGTTTATGGTAATAAAATTATGGAAGTTTTTTTTTAATCCGACGAAACTGTTTATGCTAGAGATCATTCTCGTTTTGACCTATACTTTAACAAAACGAGGACCAAAAAAACAAAAATGATGAAAGCCTGGGCACCTGGACTGAGGCCGATTATGTTCATGGTGACCTAACTTAATCTTAAGGTCAAGATGACCTAAACAGTTTTTTTTTAAAAAAAGAAGGAAAAAAAAAAGATAAATCAACTTGCTTTCCCTTAGGGATTCCCTTGGGGCTGCATCCTCCATGACTTCTTAAGAAATTGTTCACGAGGACACGGTGTCCACGTCGCATCTGTTTTTGACCCCATTATTACAGTCCAGGGGCTGTGAGAATATCCCTCGTCCACACTTGTGCATTAATCATCGCTGACAATGTCTTAAAGACACTGGCAGGGACCTGTTCAAGCGTGAAAAGGTCCAATATAACTGTCCACCAATCGACGGACATTCGTGTTATTAAATCGCTCAATCAGATTCGACTTAAAGAAATAATTTAGCCAATCAGCGCTGGGTTCCAGTAATTAAATAAATCGCTCCCCCACACCCCACACCCCCACGCCACACCAAAAAGAGGCTTGACATTCTTCTTCTAATATCCCGAAGTGATCTCCCCTTTCCCTCCGCAGCCTCCAAGTCGCTGGCGAAATAATTAAGAGATGGTCTAATTGAAACTGAAAATTTCGGTGTTGTAAACTTGATTTGATTGAATTGAACCTGTCGAAGAAATCCGGTGTCGCTCCGCGCCATCTTGTTAATCCAGTCATCGTTATTAATTCCCCTCCAGTTCCGAGCCGGGGAAATTGTTAAAAAAAACTTTGAATGGGGCAGTCGAGAGGCGAGCAGAATTTTTAGAAAAATTTTTTTAACAAACTTTTTGAAAGAGATTTTCCGGAGCCTTTAAAGGAAAAAAAAAAAAAAAAACAAAAAAAAACCTCTGAATATCGTAATAAGAGTTTTTTTTTTTTTTTTTTTTTTTAGCAATGGAAGCCAGGGGGGGGGCAATAAAGGAGTTTTACGGTCGCATCTAATTATCTCCTTCCTTGGGAAAACTTCGTAAAGTTTGAGCGGTGTAGGTTTTTGCGGTGATCCTGTCAGGTTGTTTCATCCGTTGCTGGAAAAATTTGCATAACTCATTTCAAATGTCCCCCCCCCACGAAGAGTTATGTCATCTGGGGGACAAAAATGAGTGAGAAATCTCGGACATCGAGAGGGACGATGGGTTTGAAAGGAAGGAGGCCTTTGAGAGGGGGGGAGGGGTCAGCGTGTTGTTTAAAATAAATGAGGTGAGAAACACAAGCAAATCATATTAGTGTTTCGTTGATGTGTGAGTGTATGCGTGTGAGGGTATGAGAATGTATGTGAATGAGTGTGTATGAGTGTGTATTATGTGGGTAGTGCGGCTTATGAAACATATAAAGCAATGCAACGCATACAGTAATTGTTCATGATTATACGTCTCAAAATTATTTGTGCTAAGAGCTAAATTTTCCTAAACGCTTCATATTCTCTATAGATTTAAGCTAACATTTTTGTGAAACTACGCCTAACTAGTTCTCCATGGATTTAAGCTAAACATTTGTGAAACTACGCCTCTATAGTTCTCTATAGATATAGCCTACACATTTATTATGCTATAAAGCCTAACTATATAGTTCTTTATAGATACAGTCTACACATGTACGATACTATGCCTAACTATTTCTTTATAGATTAAAGCTACACATTTATTACACTATAACGCCTAATCTATATAGTTCTCTATAGATATAGTCTACACATGTATGATCCTATACCTAACTAGCCAGTCATTAACAAAACACACAACTACACTGGATGCTGATTGTTTGTGAGGAAGCTGCACGGCAGAATCATGGTAACTTCATTTAAATAACATTGAGATCATTATCATGTATAAATTATAACTCATCACCGTTTTTCATTCTTAACCCTCGTTTCATTTGTCAACCTTAGTTACACAGTGTTATCCCAAAACGTGAAGACTCGCTAGAAAGAAAACACAGCGTGTTGCAGTAGACATTACGTTTAGAGACCCCCCTTAGCTGTTTCGTAGCGTACCATTCTCTCCGTTTCAAAACATTTAGGCAGTGCCCCCCCCCCCCCCCCCCCCACCGACGCGAAGCTGCCAGGTCGGCGGGTCCGGGGGAAAAATAAAGAATTAGCCGACAAACAAAGTGGAACAACAAGCGCGACCAGTGGACAAACAAGGGACAAACGTGACCGTTTGGTGCGGACATTAGTCGGGCATTGTTTGTTAGTCCAGGAGAAGCCAGCCATCAAACACGGCCAACCGTTTGGTGGTGACGTTGGATGGGCCACTGGGGGCCGCTGGGTATGTTTGTGGGGGACTCAGCTATTTTAACGTGGATGGCTGAAATGTCAACATCCGCCAAGTGGAATGACGTATCAACAAAGTCTAGGAACTCCAGAGATCACCTTTCCTACGCGTGCTTGAAGATATGTTTATTTATTAAATGCATAGAAATGTATCAAAGCAACATAGCAACTCATAATTAACTTGGGTATTTTCCAGTTTTCATCAACTGCCGGCAGTCATGTTGCAGCCATTACATACATATTTGATATTTTGATAATGCTGCATGAGGGTCGGATTTACTGAATTATATATTCACCTTGGCCTAAAATAGTTGATCAGATTTCATCAATAATTATACACGATATTTAATATGTCAAATTATTCTGCTGCTCGGAATCTTTAAGTATAAAACTCGGGATTTAAATGGTCGTGCAAATTATATTCAATAAAAGATACGACCACAGCTTCAGATTAGATCTAATTTATGTCTGCTATTTCTGGAGTTCCTTGAAATATCTGGGCGCTCATAGTTACCTAGGGCTGTGCTCACCTCAAACACTACTTTACTCTTGATGCGTTGGCGCTTACACCCGTGCCCGACAAACTCAACCTAGTCTACAAACTTAGGTCTGTAAAACATGTATGCCCCAGGTGCCTTGAGGTGCCCCTCCATTTATTTGCCCACCTCTACCTGTCCCCTGGCCACTGTTAATGTTTGCCCCACATCCCGACCCCGTTGCATTTTGTTTGGTCACATGACTCGTCACCCTGTCTGATGTTCTTGGAAAATGCCAGCTATGCGGCACATTCCGATTGTTGACATCTTCCTTATTTCCGGTTCTAATTTCGGCACGGAAGTGTCTAAAGTTTCGATTTCCTCTAGAAAATATTTGGTCACCAACTTCCACGCCCCCCCCCTTCTTCCACCCTCACCCCCTGGGGGGCCACTTTCACCCAACTGTTTTATCTGTGGAGATAAAATGTTGGGTTTAGGAAAGCCCATTGTAGTTCGCTTGCCCCTTCCTGTTCGTTGCGTGCGACTTTGTTTTGAATTAAATGGATACCTTTGATTTAGAAGATTAAACGAGCGCCACAGAAGTGTGTTCCCTTGTTAAGCCGGAGGAAATGGCCTCAATGGGCAAATTATTTTGCAATCCGCAGAAAACCTGTGCAGACCACGTGATCTGCGGATTCAGCGCAAGTTCTGATTCCCTCAAACTGCCTCTTAAATTAAACGGCAGTCCTAGGGTGGGGGGGGGGGTGGGGGGTGGGGCGTCAGCGCCTTGTAGACGAAATGAGCTTTCTGAGTTAATGAAATATTAAATCTATTAAAAAGCGGATGAACTATAGGAACGTGACCAAAGTCGTATTGAAACGCTGAGGACGTCTTCTGTGTAGTGAGCCAGCACCTCGAAGCACTCCTACTTTATCAATGACACACGTTAACATAGAAACAACCATTGACAGTCAAACAAAAAGCAGCTCATGAATGTGAACAACATACTCCTTTATTTAGACAAAGTTCTTCGCGCATGTTCTGTTATTATGACGAATCAGCCGCTTCTATGAGTAACTGTTAAAAGGTGAGATTTGTGAATGTTCCCTCCGGGAAAACAAAACCTTCAAATGCAATGGATGGTGAGCTCGTGCGTGTTATTTCAATATACCTGTCAGTGGAAGGGAGCCTCTAACAATATGCCCCCCTCCTCCATCCAAAATCACTCTCTCTTAGGATATCCATTACAGCCCCTCTCTCCACCCCATCTTCAGTCTCACTAAGGACATCCATTACAGCCCCTCTCTCCATCCCATCTTCAGTCTCACTAAGGATATCCGTTACAGCCCCTCTCTCCACCCCATCTTCAGTCTCACTAAGGACATCCGTCACTCTTGAAACCTTTCAATATTTCCAAATGTTTATCATAAAATATTTGAACCTAATCCCCAGCCCCCAATGCGAATCCGTCCTATTTGGTCCACCATGTCCAGCATGTCCAGCATGTCTACCATGTACACCATGTCCAGCATGTCCACCATGTCCAGCATGTCCCCCATGTCCAGCATGTCCACCATGTCCACCATGTCCACCATGTCCACCATGTCCACCATGTCCAGCATGTCCACCATATCCACCATGTCCAGCATGTCCACCATGTTCACCATGTACACCATGTCCAGCATGTCCACCACGTCCACCATGTCCGCCATATCCGCCAAGTCAAGCATGTCCCCCATGTCCACCATGTCCAACATGTCCACCATGTCCAGCATGTCCCCATTCTAAATTTAGTTGTTTCTGGACATAGCTGGCACTTGGGTCACACATTTCCACGGGTTTAGTTTATCCAGGAAAAACGGGATCAAAATGACTTTCATTCCGTGATATCCTTAAATGAGTTTGGAAAGGGATTTCACTGGGGTAGCCGGCTGACATAATAAATAAAAAAAAAAAAAAAATCTGATTATTAAATAATTGTCTTTTTCAATTTATGTCTTATGGCTTGACTTACAATTTTCAATAATTACGTTAAATATAATAATAATAATAATAATAATGAGTGGTCTTATATAGCGCGGTACCTAGGGCTCACCGCGCTGTACATAGAAATATTACCAAAAGAGACATAATCATCACATTAAAATAAAATACCTTTATGAAATAAAGAACAGTGTGTAACCAAAAAAGACAGAAACAAATGTATATTTACCCACCCCACCCCAGAAAGTGTACATAGCAAACCATGGACGGTAATCAGCAGGATCGTTTATCGGTCAGGGTAGTATAGTTTAACGAGATATCTTTTGAGTCATTTAAAATTATATTAAACTGAGAAATCTAGTTATAATTTTCTTTTTTTTTTTCCATGAACCAAACTTTACCCTATTAAGTACCATATCACCGTCGTGGGTCATTGTTCTTCTATATAAACATGATCGAGACTAAAAAAATCGCTTGAAAACCAAGTGTACTAAAGCTATTGGCAGTCATAATTCAGTGCAGTTAAAAGGATATTGCTAGCCCCTTCCTATAGCGACCATTTGTGACTTGATGAAATTTAAATGTTAGTTTTCGGGAATGTCCGCGACATGAGGATTTACCGAAGATTTATATATTATAATAATCGAGCGGGACTCGGAATCCCGAGTAAGTGACCCTAATTGGTGCTATACATATCATGATAACTTGATTCAGTCGTCATTACTCAACTTCCTAATCCGCCATTCATTCACCACCACCCCCCCTCCCCGCCCCGCTTCTGGTAATGCTTTTAGTCAACGGAAGAAATCCCTTTTGTAAAGAACCACAATCCCTTTCATCTTATTTGATCCGTCCAGATTTATGACAAGGGCGGTGTATTTCAACAATGCATCGCTAGCTTCCCTTTGTTTGTCGTGAGGGCCGGTGCTGCTCTGGGGGCATCTGTACACACGGATCCTACAGGACAAATGACCGGCGTAACTTGGCACTAACGAGGGCTGGGAATTCAAGGGGGCGATCCCTTTCTGGTTGTTCGATGAGGCAAATACTGGAGGGCGAAAGGTTGGGGCGGTGAGCGGTGAGTCAATACAGTGTTAAGCCGTGTCAGATGGTCAGTGGATAGGGGACACTTAGCT
Source organism: Lymnaea stagnalis (assembly GCA_964033795.1). Taxonomy (NCBI): domain Eukaryota; kingdom Metazoa; phylum Mollusca; class Gastropoda; family Lymnaeidae; genus Lymnaea; species Lymnaea stagnalis. Next base: position 220,525 of record CAXITT010000013.1, on the reverse strand, counting down.
GACCACAAAGTAAAGCCTTGTTGACATCAGTCGTCTCATACCAGAACACAAGTTGTTGGATGCTGAGAGTCTATTTCAGGTACACAGTCAGTGACCACCGTTACCGTGGTGCCACTCCTGGGGAAAAGGAAGCTTTGATTGTCTTGCATAGGTCTGGTGACGCTGGATCGGATAAGTAGTGTTACACAAACAGTGACCACCGTGTCTGTGGTGCCATTCCTGGGGAAAAGGAAGCTTTGATTGTCTTGCATAGGTCTGGTGACGCTAGATCGGATAAGTAGAGTTACACAAACAGTGACCACCGTGTCTGTGGTGCCATTCCTGGGGAAAAGGAAGCTTTGATTGTCTTGCATAGGTCTGGTGACGCTGGATCGGATAAGTAGTGTTACACAAACAGTGACCACCGTGTCTGTGGTGCCGTTCCTGGGGAAAAGCAAGCACTGACTGGTAGCCTTTTATAGTTGAAAGACGCCGTTTCATAAAAGTAGCGCCGATTAAAGTTAGTTAATTAAGTTAAAGAATTCTTTTAGTTAAGGTTTTGTTAGTAAGAAGAAATACAAAAGGGAAATATGATAAAGAAAAATCTAATATATTTATGACACTACACTTCAGTGAAGTGTTATTTGTATTTAATTTTTTTTTACTGTTGCTTGTTTGCTGATGAAGGCTTCTCGCCGGCACGTTCGTTGTTTTGTTGTTGTTATTTTTCGTATTCAACTCCCCCCACCCTCCCCCCAAGTTTTCACATACTTTTGCTCATTTCCGGTCTATTTATAGCTCCTGGCGGGAATCACTGCCCCGTCAGCAACCTCTCATTTCTCTCAAAAATCATAGAAAAACTCATACTCTCTCAGCTCTCTGACTATCTTCACTCTCGCAATCTCTATCCTTCCTTTCAGTCCGCCTACCGACTTGGTCATAGCACAGAAACAGCACTGGTCCGAGTCATGAGCGACCTCCTGCGCGCCATGGACGATGGCAAACTCTCTATTCTCACTCTGTTAGATCTCTCTGATGCATTTGATACCATTGACCACCAGATTCTTCTTGACCGCCTTCATCTTTCTTTCGGACTTACTGGCTCAGCTTTAAACTGGTTTCAATCATATCTTTCTGACAGAACTCAAACCGTCTCTATTTCCAACCGCTCTTCCAAACCTTCAGCCCTGTCTATTGGAGTTCCTCAAGGATCGGTCCTTGGGCCGGTCCTTTTCATCCTCTACACTAAACCTCTATCATCTCTCATTAGCCACCACTTAAATTTGACTACTGTAACACTCTTCTCGCAGGCATTCCTCAACACCACATAGACAAACTTCAGAAGGCACAGAACTCAGCATGCAGACTCATTTTTAAATCAAAGAAACATGACCACATTCAACCACACATGCGGCAACTCCACTGGCTTCCAATATCCTCTCGCATCAAATACAAGTCTGCCAATCCTTGCTTCAACTCGTTCACTGACCCTCACTTTCCTGTCTATCTCTCTGAACTGTTGCTTCCTTACATCCCCACAAGACAATTACGTTCTTCCATTGACAGTAGAACCCTCTCAATCCCAAGAACCAAAACTAAGACCATCGGTGAACGCTCCTTCTACTTCCATGGGCCCACGTTCTGGTACCAGCTCCCCTTCCATATCCGTCATTGTGAAACCTCGTCCATTTTCAAAAAGTCCCTTAAAACCCATCTGTTTAGGTCCGCCTATGACCTGTGATGCACCCTCCTTGCCCTACCTCATTTTCTGTTTCGGGTTGATCCTGAAGTGTCAAAGTGTCCTCGTTTTATAGCCATTTTCATTGTTTCTATAGAATAGTAGTTACTAAAAAAACCAAAAAAAAAAAAAAAAAAAAAAAAAAAAGAAACAAACTTTCTTCCCCCCCCCCCCCTTCCCCAATCCAGAGGTGGGAGGCTGATGGCGAGAGAGAGAGAGAGAGAGAGAGAGAGAGAGAGAGAGAGAGAGAGAGGAGCACATGTTGAACAAACAAAATATTTCCTTGCATTATGTTTGTCTTATATTACCACTGAAAACTCATTTGCACATTATTCGGAATAGCAAGCTGTTTGGAGATTAGCTGTGTAATATGGCGAGGGGTCACGTGCGTTTGTTATATTCTACTTCATGTTCTGGTTGTTGATCTTTGGTGGTGAATGAACATTTTCACGTTCAAAGGAGCACCTACTAGCGGTAAAATATAGAGAACCACAACCCGGAAGTACATTGATCTGACACTGCCTTGATTTTTGCTGTGGGTTTACTTTAGTGGCTGCGGGCATGAGAAGAACTTGTCGGTACCACATTGAGGAGGAAATTGCAATAACATCAACAAAAAAGTCTTGGAGAAATCCCTACACCACCACTTCAAATCCTTACACCACCACATCAGCAACCTAAACCACCACATCAAAACGCCATACCACCACATCAGAACCCCACACAACCACATAAATATTCTCGGCTCAATGAAATGAGCTTCTAAAAATTTCAATTTATCGTCTGCCGTTTTCTTTACGCAGGACCATAAACTATGATTTAACATTGACAGGTTAGTGCCTGGACTAGAACCGATTTGAGTCGGGACTACGCCTGGGTTTGGTGGCGGGAAGTAGAGTTGTGTCAGGAATAAAATGTGGTGGGGGGATGATTTATTATTAATAGGGAACATGATTATCACGAACTTGGAAAGACGTAACTCTATTTATGGCACACGAGCACACAAGCACACGAGGACACAAGCACACGAGGACACGAGCACACGAGGATAAGAGCACACAAGCACACGAGGACACGAGGACACGAGCTCACGAGCACACGAGCACACGAGGACACGAGCACACGAGGACACGAGCACACGAGGACACGAGCACACAAGTAAAGGAAAATGCAGTGGCCTTAATAGGGCCATAGTTTGAGTTGGAAAATTTAAAGGGAAAATAACAACGACAAAACAGTTACTTAATTAACTTCTTATATTTTCTAGTTTTTCAAGCGGCTTTTAAATAGGGAAATGAGTCTTAAAATGTTCTGCTGTCAGGGGTGTAGCACCGCCCCGGGTGGATCAAGATGTTTACCGTCACGCTTCCACGAAAAATAAACCTCTGGAGTTACCTGAAAATACCCCCTTACATAAAAAAAAATAGTGCCGGCCCCTCAGATGCCATTTTACTCCGCCGCGGTTTGCTGCCCGCTGTCTGCTGCCCGATGTCTGCTGCCCGATGTCTGCTGCCCGCTGTCTGCTGTTACTCCAATTAATTGTGCGCTTATAGATAGCAAAAAGTATGTCCTTCATAATTAGTATTCTTGAAATAACTCAGTTGAGCATTTCATATCAAGTTGTTTTAAATAACTAATAAACCCATACTGTTTACTGGCGTTAAATCAGTTAGACATATACATATGTTTATAAATGTTAAATTTGCTAAAGGTAAATTTAAAAACAAATTTTGTAGAGATGTGTATGTCATAATAATAATAATAATAATTTTTTTTTTTTTTTAAATTACCTCGCAGCAAGCTGACGGTTTGCGCCACAGCATTGTGTGACATTTTCGGGTTATGGGAATGCTCGACTTAATATAATCCCCTTGAAACGCACTTGAAAAAAAAAAATGAGGAAAACTCTCCTTTGTTGCTGAAACAAATCTTTATGTAAGAGATTGGAGAGGGACGACATTTAATTACAATTATTGTCTCTAAATAAACGACGAAATACTTTATGCCTAAGCAATACCTTCATGTATGGGATCAGAGAATTTTATGCTAATTTTAACTAGCCGAGTTTCCAGTGCTTTTACATTTTTTGATCCTGGCTCTTTAAGTCCGTGAAATGAACGTTTCTAGTATGGCAGGATCCAGTAGATGAGACCTGCCTTGAAAGGTTGGACTGGAATAATTTTGTTGTTGACACACGTGACCCTCTCGCTCGGTCGATTCAGTCTTCCTCGCTCTGACCTGTAAGGCTGCATCCGAGCTGATCACACGGCTCCGGTATCCTGGGTCAAAAGGGGTTAGAGGGTTTGGTGTGGTAAGCGCTGCGAAATAAGAAAAGCTGATCCTTTGTTGGCCGATACATCTTCCGGACACTTTTTCTCTCCCATGTTTTCTGCCGTTTTTGTCAGGGTCCAAGTTTTATTTGCGTATGTTACAACTGGTATTATTAAAATTTTATATGTTCTTTGATTTTCTTGCAATGTTTTTTACTTTGGAGTTGTTGTTTTTTTTTTTTTTTTTACTACTGAAGCACGCCCCGATTCCAGGCAGTTGTTCTTTGTTTTATTTCTTTTCGTAATTCGCTTCTTTCATTTAATAAAGATCCTAGGTCCACTAAGAAATTATTATCATAGATAGCACACATTTAATTTTCGTCTACATTGAATTCGAATTATTTGTCTCCATAGGTTGCTACATAGAGTGTTACATAGAGTGTTACATAGACTGCTCATCTAAACTTCTTTGGATAATGGGTATATATATTATATATATATATATATATATATATATATATATATATATATATAT
>CAXITT010000013.1:193181-212867 GCA_964033795.1 Lymnaea stagnalis | reverse complement strand
TTTTTAAATTGAGTATTTCAACACAAGAGGGATATCAAGGAAAGAAATCTTATACACAAAAAGACAAGATTTTGTGTGTGTGTGTGTGTAAAGTGGCTGAAGAGTAAACAGCATGGTAAAAAAGACATCTCAAACTCTTTGCTTCACATGAGTTGGGATAACTCCTTATGATCAATACTTGACGAAATTCATTGACGCAGTCCTCTCCCCTTGGTCTCTCCCCGTAGCAGCAGCAGCAGCAGCGTCTTCCATCTTCTTTCTGGGAAAACCTAATTTACCCTTTGACCTTTTGCAATCATTGCAATTATCTCCCCTTCATCCATGCCGCATGATTACATTCCCAAAATTGAATTCTGGGTCTTTTAAGGGGAATTTAAGAGGGGGGAAAAAACATATTAAAAGGATACTTTAAAAATCGTGGTGTCGAGAGGGGTGGGGTGGAGTAGAGAATGATGGAATTCAATACAACGTGTGAGGGGAGAAGCAAAGGGCGGGCCAGTATGGTGTAGCTCGTATGCATAACATGCAGTTTTAAACAGCTATTGGAGCGACATGTAACTAAATAATAATAATAGTAATAATAATAATAATAATAATAATAATAATAATAATAATAATAATAATAAATATAATAGTAAAAATAATAATAATTCATAATTGATCATCATCCTAATAATAATAAAAGAATGTATTTTTATAATGATAATATTAATAATGAAAATGGTGATAATGATATTAAGAATGATAATATTGATACAAAAGTTACTTGTGATAATGATGATAATAATATTAGTAGTTATAATTATAACATTATAAATGATAATCAGATAATAATATTAATAATGATAATTGTTATAATAATATTAATAATTGTATGATGAAAATAATATCAATAATGATAATGCTGATACTAATATGAATAATGATAATGATAAAATTATTAATGGTATGAGAAAAAATATAAATAATGATAATGATTATAATAATATTAATAATGATAATGAAATAGATAATATTAATGATGGTAATAAAATTGATAATGATAATAATACTGATGATTTGGTAATGATTAATATAATCAAACCACTAAAATTAATGTTAAAACATTAATCCAAGCACAAAATAAGGTTAACATGTTATAGTCAGCGAGGGAAGCTCTACAGTCTACCGCTTCGTTTATGGTGAGAATATCACTGGAGGCTTTTTACCCATCTTCCTAGTCCCACATAAAACCGATATTAAAAATTAAACAAATTATAGTTAGTGAAATTTACATCACTCTCTACCCTCCTCCCTCTTTGTTTGACTTACACACACTCTCACACACGCACACACTCACACACTCAAAGGGAGCGAGAGAATTCCTAAAATATTAAATTAATTTTTCTAATTAATGTTCTTTGCCTGAATTATTTTCTTTCTGGAGAAGAAAAAAAAAACTACTCTTCTCTTTCATAAAGTCGATTTTGTTTAAATTATCATTTTAAGTAAAGTGCCAACAAAACAATTTATATTTAGCCCGTAGCCTCATTAATTTACCTTAAACAAACATTTGTGTGTGTCTGGATGATATGTCTTCATTAAAAGTAATGAACATATAAGACAATCATTGCATCGTTGTGGTTAGATAGTCAGTGAACTTACTGTGGGGCTGGGTGGTACCATTGACACATCGTTGTGGTTAGATAGTCAGTGAACTTACTGTGGGGCTGGGTGGTACCATTGACACATCGTTGTGGTTAGATAGTGAACTTACTGTGGGACTGGGTGGTACCATTGACATATATATAGTAAGAGATTCAGCCTTGATTATTCTAATACATATTACGAAGGAGGGTAACAGATACTATGAGCAGGGTAACAGATATTACCATTAGTAAGGTAACAGATATTACCATTAGCAGGGTAACAGATAAAACCAATGGTATCGTAACAGTATCCTACATGGTCTTGGACAGAGTCCGTAAAGCTGATTAAGAGACACTTGATACTGGTCTTCACTCGGCGAGTTCCTTGCGGGCAAGAAGAAGCCAACATTTCACTACTTAAGTTTCCTGGCAGACAAGACATTCTCTACCAGTTCCTAGAAGATTCAGTTTTACTAGATCTTCGTTGTGTGTTGACTGCTGGGCATTTAACGACACAATGTCAACTGTCTTCAAGTTGTCAACAATGAAAGTAGATTACATCAACATCCCGATTAAAAGAATGTAGATTTTTTTTTAGTGAAAGTCTCCTTTTGTGTGAACTTATTTAATCAGTTTTGGCAGGAAAATTTTTTGCCAGAAAAGTGCTTTATTACTATCTAAAAGCGACGTAGCTAACTATGTATAGAGTGACTACTTCACTTCGATTGTATCAAATGGTTTCCACTACTTTCACCAACAGGACATTTCACATCATGAAGTCTTTATAGGAGAATTAAAGACAAGTGAGACAATTTTTGTTAGATTCTTTTTATTGAAATTTAAAAAAAAAAAAAAGATAGTTTTATTGGCATAAAGCCACGAAGCCGACTTCTTATAATTTAATGTACACCCTGGTGGACCACTAGCCCAACCAGCGTCACTGACCGCGGGCAGAAATACCAAGCACTGATGAATGGTGTGGATGTAGTTGTTATTCGTCGTAAGAAACCATCTTTACATAAATCACAACTTTAGCGAAAAACTTTGTCAAGTTATGATGTCTCAATACATTGTAGTTTTGTTCGTGTTCATAGATACCGGTAGTTCGAAGAGATCCATTCAAATAGTTTGGAGAGAAAAAAAACACAACATGTTATAGTAAATTGTCGGTGTCTACTTATTTAAAGCAAGCTGGGAATCTAAGATCCAGATTATAATTTTCAAAAAACAAACAAAAAAACCCCCCAAAAAAACAACCACAAAAACCACACAAAAAAGAAAAGACCTGATTACCACTGTATTGGGGTCAGCAGATACTTTCTCTGAAATTTTGAAGGGGAACGTGGCACTTGACATGGGGGTCTGGCAGGCGGGTCATTAGAGAGGGTCTTTATTAACCTAAATAAACCCGTAAAGAACAATGGAGGTGTAAGGGTGGGGAGGAGTGACGGACAATGAGACATGTCTGGAGCTCCGTGTGTCGTCTAATAGGATCCTCCTCTCCCTGAGGGCGATGTTCGTCGAGACTGAGGGGAACAGAAGAGTAGGCCCCGTGCCATCCCCCCCCCCAAATCTCTTTAATTGAATGGTTTTTATGGACCTGGAAAGGACATGAGTCGAAGAAGAGGAGGGGGGGTGGGACAAGTGTCGAATTTACTTCATAGTTCTTTGCTAGCTATCCCCCTTCAGGAATGTCACATATAATTTAATTTTTTCTTCAAAATAATGGAAAAAAAGACAGTTCCCCCAAATCTCTTTAATTGAATGGTTTTTAAGGACCTGGAAAGGAAATGAGTCGAAGAAGGGGGGGGGGGGGTGGGACAAGTGTCGAATTTACTTCATAGTTCTTTGCTAGCTATCCCCCTTCAGGAATGTCACATATAATTTAATTTTTTCTTCAAAATAATGGAAAAAAAGACAGTGGTTACAATAGTAGACCTGTTTAGCAGAGTTAGTCACCAGTGTCAGAGTAGTCTTCAGTTCCCAAAACGTAGTTTCAAACTCCAAAGAGTAGTTTGAGCCATTAGTGGGGGTTGGGAAGTGGTGGGGGTTGGGAAGTGGTGGGGTTGGGAAGTGGTGGGGGTTGGGAAGTGGTGGGGGTTGGGAAGTGGTGGGGGGTTTGGGGTTGTCATTGGCTCGACATCCAATCAACTGCTTACATAAGTTAACACACAAATATTTCGTACGTAGTCCTCCGATTTGTTTCTTAAGAGGAAGAAAAGATTTTTAGGCAAGCACAAAAGGCACTGATTGCTCAGACTTGCTATAAGACTGATAGACAGATCTGAGTTAAAATTCATGACCATTCCAATATAATATTTTGTTTTGGCAATATGAAAACAAGCATGAATTTGTGAAATTAAAACAATATGGAAACACAAAACACAAGAATAAAATTAATCAAGAAAGGATAAACACGGGTGTGTTTATCAAATTTCCTAGCAACAGCGTACATTTTTCATAAGTTTACTACAAAGATTTTACGATATTTTTTATCGATTTTCAAAATTCTGAAAAAGTTTAATTATGTGCCTAGTCTTTGTGGGATACTAGAACATGTATTAAGTTAACACAAGAAAAAGAAGAAAAAAAATATTTTCGTATATGGAGTCTTTGTCTTTGTCTTGAGAGGAAAATGATCAGTTAGAGCAGTGGTTCGCAACCTTTCTAATGCCGCGACCCTTTAATATATTTCCTCATGTTGTGGCGACCCAACCACAAAATTATTTTTGTTTGTACCTTATTACTGTGGAGTACATTTGTTTTCTGGTGGTCATAGGCCACCCCTGTTAAGGGGGACGTGTGACTCCCAAAGGGTTCGCGACCCACAAGGTTAGAGTAAGCAAACTTTAGTGTCTATAAAATCTGCGCAATCAGTGTTTCATATTTGGACATATAAATTGAGAGCTTGAGTGAGAAGTTCCAGAAATTGACTTCTGAGTTTGGTGATCAAGATGAATGACTATGTTTCATATCAATAAACCTACTAGAGTGTAGCAGTGAAGAATGATTCAACATTGGCTGACCTACTAACAATTATCAGCCTTTAAAGGTGCTATTAGAAATTTTCTTATTAACTGTAGACCCTGAAAATAGAAACAAAAATACATAATATATTATCAAATAAGACTCATAGGTGGTAAACTATCGTACAAAGTGTTATCATACTATTTATAACAGTATGAATATGGAAAATATACTAAAAAAGGCCTTTGTAGTGACCAAGGGCAGAGCCAACAAAGTGCGGAAGAAGGGGTATCAAGAGCATTCTGAATGTTATGTAGCACACTTTTCCCGTGCGTGAACTTTCTTTGACCTCGCATTAGACTCCTAGCAGACTGTAGCGTCTGTTGTGGGCGTGGTTAAATCTCTTTGATGTATCTTGTTTACTAACGACTTCCAATTAAACTTGGGTAGTATGTCTACTAGTATCTTGTCGACAGGTTCTCGATTGTTTTCGAACAGAAAGGGCGTTTCTAGACGCGTCGGTAGACCCACATATATAAGGGATTGACAGGCACAGAGAGGGACGGAGATTAATAGATATTTTTAACTTCACGAGACGTTTATTAATCTTTGTGTACTTATATGTGTTTATTCGCATTGATCATTCATCATTATTCATTGGCACATTGTACTAACTGTGTTAACTGTGTGCCGGTACAAGATCTGCCATACTGTAAGTTGATGATTTTTAATTATATTTCTTTTGTTTTGTAATTGTAGTGTTACTAATTTAAATCTTATTAATTGTAATTGGCAACTGTTTTTGCGGGTCGTATCTTTATTGGCTGCAACTATTAGTACCCGGGTACTAGAAGTGTGAGGTTGGGATTAAAAAACGAATTAAAATTTTATTGTTGGGTTTGTAAGACCAAATGATTTATCAAATGAAAGATAATTGAATGAACTATATGTTTGTAAACTTAATTCTCCCGTTTAAATAAAATAAACTACCACAAATGATATCCGAATAACACCAAGTCAAAATGGACCCAGACACGCAGCGCCGCCATTCGCACCCGGGTACCATTAGTATCAGGCTATTCGGATGTCATTTGTGGTAGTTTATTTTAGTTAAAATGAAGAAGTAAGTTTACAAACATATAGTCCTTTCAATATCTTTCATTTGATACCTCATTTGGTCTTACAAACCTAAAAATAAAATTTTAAATCGTTTTTTAATCCCAACCTCTCACTTCTTGTACCCGGGTACGAATAGCCACTTCGATCTTTATTATTATATTTCTTTATGGTATCGTCCTTTGTTGTGCACTGTTTGAACGAGCCATAAATTTAAAATAGGAGATTAATTTCTCTCTATAGAAGGCTGTGCGTAACACTGAACAATGACAATTGAAATGTTGACATTTACTAAATGACATTTCGTGTTAATTTTGCACTGGAAATATGTTAACGAACTACGAAAACAAAACAAAAACAAAAAATAACTTAAGCCTTATTTTTTTTAAAGGCTAGATGTTATATTGGGTGGATTAAAATAAATTTCCCGTTACTACGTTAACAATAATAATAATAATAATAAAATACTGCAATGACGTATCGTGTGTTACATTTAAACCTTTAAATTCCTCTTCTTTGACATTGCATAGAGGCGTAAACTACGACTCATAACGGTAAGCTTCTATTATTGGTATTATTCAAATTACTAGTTTTATTATCATTGGTTTTATCGTGATGCAGCTAAGCGTAGGCTGAGCTTAGAAGTAAAATGAGTCTAAGACTTTGTAGACTAATGCTCGAGTTCACACGATCAAATTTTCGTCAAATTTTTGAATGAACGCACAATTGTGTGCGTGGTTTCTTGTTTGGGCAAAAATAAGAATTTGATCAAATAGTAACTTGAAAAGTTGTGACTCGGCTCCATACAAAAATCGCATCAAATGTATGACCAAACATTTGATCGTGTGAACTGAGCATTAGACGGCCCACTTTATTTTTAATCATCGAAAACATTCACATAATTTGACATAGACATAGTTTTTTTTTTCTTTTCAATTTAAAATAACTAACAATTAAAACAAGAAAAACTACATGACAATAATTATTACCTTAATTTAATTATTGTATCCTTAATGTACCCCTAAAGATATTAGTAAGTGAAATGAACATAAAAAAAAACTATCTTCCAATGCATTACGGTTCGAAAATTAAAAAAAAAAAAAAAAAAAATAGAAAAACACGAAAAACCTCCAAAAGCGCTTGTGCCATCAAGGGTAAACCACTATACAACGATCAGGTCAAATTAAATCGATAAGCAACAGTTGGGCTNAAAAAAAAAAAAAAAAATTAAAAAAAAAAAAAAAAAATTATTAAATAAAAAAAAAAAAAAAAAAAAAAAAAAAAAAAAAAAAAAATCTTCAAAAAATAGTTTTTTTAGGCTCGTCGTAATACCGTAGTCCAATACCTAAAAAAAGTAGTTACTACGTCGAAAGCGTAGAGGTAAAAAGGTCTGCAGTAGTGCTGAACTGTCAATACCGAGGAGTATAGAGATTCTCCCTGTGTTAAAGTTCATCGGCGAATGTCTTTTGCTACGTTTTTAATTGTGGGCACTGCGTTATTTTTTCAATGGGAAATTAACTCATCTGACGATGGGTTTTTGTTTGTACTTCCCAAACTACAAAAAAACAACAACAAAAAAACAACAAAACTACACCTTTCGCCGACATTCTGGCATTTAGCTGTATATTTGAAATGTAATTTCCAAATTTCTGATTGCCACTCCCCAGAAGATATCTCAAACCTACAGCTCTACCCCGTAACAACTGACAGCGTCTTTGGCGATGCCGTACTCAGTGGTATGGGTTAATGAAAAGGTCAGATCCCCAAGTGTAAGGCTAATCTCCTCTCACAAAACGTGAGCTCAGACTTCAGTGTTAAAACTCAACCGTCTTGGAAAGGGTAAAAACTGTAAATACAAGGCAGGCAACTCCATGACGTTATGGCAGGAAACTCCATGCCGTTTTCAGGGGAGATAATAATTCGAGATTAGCGCCAAAGTTTTTAATTTTTCTGCACAATAAAGGGCGTGTGCAATTTAGCGCTCCATGACATTCAAAGCTTGAATGGGGGTTGGGGGTCGGAGGAGAGTGGTGGCTTACCCCCAAAACAGGATCAGGGAGTACAGATTATGAAGGCCGGTTGTGAATATGTGGATTTGCACATTGGTGCCGTGGCGGACCAAAAGAATTAAACAAAGGACACAAGTCAATAGGATCTTTTCTTTTTTCTAGCCCCCCCCCCCCCCAAAAAAAAAAAACCAAAACAACCTTAACACCCCCTTGAATTCACATCTCTAGTGGTGTAGCAATTTAATAATATTGAAGATAGTTGGTTGACGTCAATCAAAGTGTTCAAAAACGAGCAACAGTCTTCGGGTACAACATTAGTACTGTGGCGAGTACAAACCTGAACCAAATGTGAAAAGATGGAACGTTAAGTCAGTGAGACATGGGTACAAACCTTTCATATGGCATGAAAAAATGACATGTACTTAATCCACATCTACCCCGTATACACATGTACAACAATAGGGTACCCTCCACCCCCCCCCCCTTGAAACCACCGCTGGTCTTTACCCTCCACCCCCTCGACATTAAACATAAAATATGTTGATTTATCTTGCAAGTGCGGATCTTGGGGCGAAATGACATAACCAGGTCATTGGGGGTGGGGGGGGTTGACGTTACGCCCCTGTGTTGGCATTGGAATCTGTGCATTCTTGGATTTCATCACTTGTCGGGGCGTCACGATGGCGTCACTATGTGTTTTTTAAGTCGGGGTGCTAACAGGCTGTTGGCCAAGAGTGCACCACACAATACGTGGCTTTGTGGGTGTACCCCGGTCCGTAAGATAATCCTTTCTTATGAATAAAACAGCCGACGATTGAAGTCCAGGCAACATGTTAGTTTGGTCTCTGGTAAGATTACTGCCTAAAGGCAACATATTAGGCTGGTCTCTGGTAAGATTGCAGTTTAGGCAACATATTAGGTTGTTCTCTGGTAAGATTGCTGTCTGGGCAGCAAATTAGGCTGGTCTCTGGTGAGATTGCTGTCTAGGCAGCAAATTAGGCTGGTCTCTGGTGAGATTGCTGTCTAGGCAGCATAATAGGTTGGTCGCTGGTAAGATTACTGTCTATAGGCAACATATTAGTTTGGTCTCTGGTAAGATTGCAGTCTAAGCAACATATTAGGCTGGTCTCTGGTAAGATTACTGTCTATAGGCAACATATTACTTTGGTCTCTGGTAAGATTGCAGTTTAGGCAACATGTTAGGCTGGTCTCTGGTAAAAGAAAAAGAGACACTGGAATGGTTTGTGACTCGACGAATTTTTTGCTGCTGTGTGAATGAGGATGGAGGGGCCACCTGAAGGAACTTTTGTTTCTCAGCTTGTCTCGAGCTTCTGGACCCTTGGATTATAGCATATCATTACGGGTTCAATAGATGCACCTTATCACTCCTCTTCTTCTTTACATATGAAGGGCTCTCGATCAATCTATTTAACAGTTTGCCTCCTTGGCATATCCTGCATGTAGATGGGATTTGCAATGTTTCTGTGCCTGGTGTTGATGATGATATTTCACCTGTTGCAAGTGCTACTTTGTAAGGGAATAAATCACAGTTTGTTGAGGATTTAGTGGACCAATAATGTCATAGTCAAAGAAATATTCCTCATCATAAAAACATGTAAACGAATCCCTTTTTGTTTGCCTTTCATAAAAACAACTGGAAAAATTTCTGTTGCGTGCACCAGCCACAGTTTGCACTTTATGAATTTGTGTTTAATTTTTTCACCTTATACGAAGGCTTTTTGGCGACACGTTCGTTTTGTGCTGTGTTTTTTTTTTTTTTCAAGTTTTACCTTATATGCTTATGTTCCTTATTTTCATAGCTCATAATCTGATGTTGGTCTCCCCGATCAGCAAATCAAAAACGTGATCTACTCGCAATTCAACACATATGGTTTATAAAACTGCTGTAAATATCTTGTTGTCTCTTGTTTTGCGCTGTCTTCTTAAAGGAGCCTCGTACCCGAAACGTTCCTTTTCTATTGTCCTGTCGTTATATTGCAAGATTCCACACACACCTTGTTCTACTATTTCCTTCCCACAGGCTGAACGCAGTCCTTCATTTATCATTCAGTCCTTTAGAAGACATCTCACTTGTGCCATCTATAGTCTAAAGTTCACTCTTGTTTGTTGGAATGTGTAAAGATATATGTAAGGACAGAGGGTAATATGTAAGCACAGAGGGTGATATGCAAGGATAGAGGATGATATGTAAGGACAGAGGGTGATATGTAAGGACAGAGAGTGATATGCAAGGACAGAGGGTGATATGCAAGGACAGAGGGTGATATGCAAGGACAGAGGGTGATATATAAGGACAGAGGGGGATATGCAAGGACAGAGGGTGATGCATAAAGACAGAGGAGTGATATGTAAGGACAGAGGAGTGATATGTAAGGGCAGGAATGAAATGGGTTGACAGGTGCACGAAATTTGCTTATATTATACGTATGTATGAAATGGGTTGACGGAGGAATGAAATGGGTTGACGGAGGAATGAAATGGGTTAACAGAGGAGTGAAATGGGTTGACAGAGGAATGAAATGGGTTAACAGAGGAGTGAAATGGGTTGACAGAGGAATGAAATGGGTTGACAGAGGAGTGAAATGGGTTGACAGAGGAATGAAATGGGTTGACAGAGGAGTGAAATGGGTTGACAGAGGAATGAAATGGGTTGACAGAGGAGTGAAATGGGTTGACAGAGGAGTGAAATGGGTTGACAGAGGCGTGAAATGAGTTGAAAGAGGAGTGAAATAGGTTTACAGAGGATTCAAAAGATGAGGAAGCTGAATCAACCCGACTACATGTTGTGCACCTTTGACTTAAAAAAGAAAAACAAAAAGAAAAAAAAAAATATTTTCTTTTTTTTGCTGGCCTGACCATTTCTAAGACTTTGAAAAGATGCTGGATGGCCTTGATCTGAAAGTCAACTCATCATGTGCCATGTTCAGTTAGTTTGAACTGCAGAGGTAATAGTAGCTCTTCCATATAAGTAGCTTTTGAGTTTTCATCCTGTTGTGAAGGGAACTGATTTTTTTATTTTTTTTTGTGGCGTGGGGTACCACACATGAATAAGACACCGTGTCCAAATTTACAAGACACTTACCTCTTTACAACTATTTTTAAAGAGATATTGCTTCTCCGTATCTTAAAGTCGGGAAATGTTTAAAGATAAATTCGAGTCTTATACATTTCTGTCACGATGTCATGAAGTAATCATCAAAAAAAAAATAATAAAAAAAAAATTGCCTTTATCAAGCCGTCAAGTATTTATTTTTTTTCCATGCTATATTTAGAAACACTTATCAGCTTTGACTAACAGCAAGACCAGTTTCCATCATACAGTCAATTGTGGACCCACACAAAAAATAATCCTTGTATTTAGAGGGATCTCCTACAATAAGTTTGGGGCACAATCATCAAACTGACTTCTTCTCAGTTATCTGTGTGTGCCACCCACGGGGCCCCGTGTCCTGACCTGGTTCACTTCAGACTCCATAATCTCCATGCACAAAGAGCTCGTTGTGTTCTCCGCCTAATCAGAAACGGGCTCGGAAAAAGGGAGGGGTGGTGGTGTCGCTGTTTGCCCCGATGAGCTCAGCTTATAAGAACAAAGCTTACGTTTATGAGCGTAAGCGCTACGGCGATACGGTTGGCATTCGGCAGAACTGTTCGGGGGGGGGGGGTGCGAGGGCAGATTATGGGGCAGCTTCTGAACATATATGTTTTTATAGACACGTTTTTAAATTTTCTTTCACAGATGCGGCTGGTACAAAGAATGGCTTCTTGTGTGTACATTGATGGATGAAGTCGTTGTGTACATATCCTCGTTACCTCTTTGATGATTTTATCTTTCCATAACGGATGTGAGGTCAGCGCGCCGGAAATACAGACGAGAAGAACAGTTTTTCCTTTAGCTGTTATTAACACTTACAAGGGGTGTCACTCTTGACTCATTATATTTGAAATATATGAAACCGGGTACTTGATTATTATTTAGTTATATAGCATAACCTATAGGATAACATATAGGATAACATATAGGATAACATATAGGATAACATATAGGATAACATATAGGATAACATATAGGATAACATATAGGATAACATATAGGATAACATATAGGATAACATATTGGAAATCATAAAGGAAAACATATAGGATAACATATAGGATAACATATAGGATAACATATAGGAAAAAATATAGGATAACATATAGGATAACATATAGGATAACATATAGGATAACATATAGGATAACATATGGGATAACATATAGGATAACATATAGAAAAACAACGTATGGATATTTTTTTTTTGTTGAAATAGACTCTCAACCATTCATATTATTATTTTCCGGACATATTTTTCAAACCTAAAACCGCTTTAATAACATATTTTGATATTATGTAATTGAGATTATGAGGCTCTATAATCCATCAATGACGTCATAGCTTAATACCTCAACTAATACAATAAATTTCCACGAAAACATTGAAAACTTACTGACTGGGATGCGAATCTTGACATGTGTATTTTGTTAGTTCATTAATATATTCAGTTTTTCACAGGTACGCAATTTTCTACAACGACAAAGACACGTCTTTTTCTAAAGGAAAAAAAGAAAAAAAAAAGGATTGTTTGCCAATTTTTGTTTGTTTGGATTTATTTGAATTACGCTAACAATGCTATTAATTGATGTATTTATTATTAAGTTGGTAGGGATTTGCGCATTTCACTTCCTCTTCTCACTTTTTTTTACTTCCATGCACATTTCACTTCTTCTATGCGCTTGGTTAAGGTTTCCTTCTGTGCAGAATTCACTTCACATTTTATTAAGGTGTCCTTTCCGAAGTGCACTTCATTTCCTCTCCCACTTATTTATGGTTTCATGCTATGCGTATAATATATTGTGGTGTTATATAAAGCTCTTTTATAAATAAACATGTTAAAAGAAAAGGGACCCCACCCCCACACACACACACACACGTCACTCTTGGTAGCTTCCTCTATCTCAATATGTTCATAAACAATATATATTGAGAGACTCTGGTCCAGCCCTATGTTTAGATTGCCCTGGAGCCAGTAATTAATTTATAAAGTCAACAGTCTAAAAAAGGTCGGGGGGATCACATGACAGAAATGATGATGAAACTCTAGACAGTGTCCAGTTCATCAAGCTGGTGTATATGCTTGAATACTATCTGATGCCACCAGAGTAGTGCCATATCGTCCCTTATGCAGACACAAAACACAGTGTGGGAAATTGTGGCAAACTGTGACAAACTGTGGCAACAGTGACAAACTGGCAAACTGTTTAAACTGTCACAAACTGTGGCAATTGTCATACACTGTGACAAACTATGACAACTTGTGACAAACTGTGGCAACTATCACACATTGTAAAAAAACTAAGGTAAATTATGACAAACTGTGGCAAACTGTGGCAACTGTCACAGAATGTGAAAAACTATGGCAAATTGTGACACATGGTGACAAACTGTTGCAAACTGGGGTAAACTGTGGCAACAGTGATAAACTGTGACAAACCGTGACAAAATTGTGACAAACTGTTTCAAACTGTGACAACAGTGACAAATTGTGACCCACTATGGCAAATGGTGACACACTGTGACAACTGTGACAAACTGTAGCAAACCAATAAAAATGGTCAAAGGAGAAAAAAAAAGAGCCTCAAAGCTACAAATGATGAAAGATATTTATTTCAACGTTAGCCCCGTTCTTGATTGCTGACATCTCCAGTGAATGGGGCAGTGGGTTTACCAATCGGCTGGTACCGACACTTCAACTTTGTCTCCTAATTTTATTGAGATACTGTTTCAGTTCCGGTGTAACGTGTCTGTCTGGATAATGGCCCTGGCGCGCACCAAGGACTTTTACAACCTGGCATCGCCTGTCTACCAAACTACAGTACAATCTGCTTGTGTTGTCATTCTGACATTTATGATCCAACCGGGTGAGGCGTATTGAAGCTCTGTTTATCTGTACGCTTTTGTTGGAGGTGAAACCCAATAGAGACCATATCGGTGTCAGTTACGATGCAGAGGCTGACAGAGCAGCCAAATAGAGACCATATCGGTGTCGGTTATGGCAGAAACACTCTAACTAGACAAGAAGAAAAATATAATCCATAATAAATAATTTGTTTGGAGTGGATTTCAATTTACCTTAAACGAAAAAAAAAAATCAAGTATGAGCGAGTAAACCTGCTGGTGATGGATCCTCAATACTGTTGGTTAATGTCCTATTACTATACAGGATCTCCCACCGTCCAACTCATGTCCAGTTACGGGGATCTCCCATTGTAGAGGTCATGTTCATTTACGGAACGCACTCCCCCCCCCCCCCCCCCCCCGCATCATAGTATCCGTCATGCCCATTTCAGGGGATCATCCATCGTGCTGGCCGTACCCACTCACGGGATGATCTGCCGAATTAGTCAAATCCAGACGGGCTTACATTTGTGAAACCCATGGAACGATACTGTCTTAAATTGATGATCTACTGAACGCATTGTTTCGGAGGTCTACAAAATACAAAAAATAATTGGCACCAGTCAGTTGTTCAATGTCGACAGTTTTTCTAGGGCTCTAGGGAGCTCAGGGAGCCTCCAGCCGCAGTTGAGAAGGCTTCCGAATAATATCATCTGCTTGTCAGAGTCACTGCAATTATGTATTGCTATGGTTCCCTTTTCTTGGTGGTACCCAGTTCCCCCGCTGTCCTTGACCTGGCCATTGTACATGGGTCATAAGTGAATACATTCTTATGATAGTTTTGAAAAGATAGCTGACAAGCTGACAGAATGGATGCGAATCGTTATTACTGGATATATTAATGATGCAGTACATCTGCACACTGCAGGCACACCTACACACAGCCGGTACATTTAAACACAGCCGGTACACCTACACACTGCCGGTACATCTACACACAGCAAGTACATCTACACACAGCCGGTACATCTAAACACAGCAAATACATCTTCATCTATACACAGCCGTTACACCTACACACATCAGGTACATCTATACGCAGCTGGTAAATCTACACACAGCCAGTACATCTACAGACGGCCGGTACATCTACACACGGCCGGTACATCTACACACAGCCGGTACATCTACACACAGCCAGTACATCTACACACAGCCGGTACATCTACACACGGCCGGTACATCTACACACGGCCGGTACATCTACACACAGCAGGTGCACCTACACACAGCCGGTACACCTGCACACAGCCGGCACAGAGAATAAATAACACAAAGATCTTTCAGCTTCCTCTTCACTGCTGTTGTCCCCTAGCAGAGGATCTACATTTTTCATTGACACGGTTTTCTTAGATTGCGTTGATTTGTTGAATTGAAAAGTGTCGAGAATCACCGGCGTTTCAGTCGATCTGGTGGCGGGGGGAGGGGGGTGGTATTCGTAACGGCCATAAAGGCAGAAACAACGGCCAACGACATTTTCATAGCCGTCATGGTCCATTGTGTAGATCTAAGGGGACGCCGAGGGGCTCCGTATCGCCGGCCCCAATCTGACGTCTAGGGTTACGGGCCGTATCCAATTTGAGTTGGTGAAAGTGGAGCAGACTTCGTCCAGCGGCGCTATGGAAGGGCTGGTGGGCGGGGGGGGGGGGTTGGGGTCATTTACCCTATTGTTTAATGTACATTTAGAAAAGGCATCACGTGACGGAAGTGCCAACGTCAGACAACAGCGTCGCCGTATTTGTTGGCCGCAATAAAAAATGATTAGAATCAGCCACCGCTGGGGGTTGGGTTACGCGGGCAGATCGGCAATGATAAGCTCGCGTCCTCTCTAGGGTTGCATTTAAATGTTTTTGATTTGACTTCATCTACAATTTAAAAAAAAAAAATGGATGGTAATTTCCAAATGACAATTAAAAGTTGGATTATTTTATTATAATAAACTGTAAACTCAGAGCGTGAAAGTGTAACATAATTTATATTTACTTAAAATGTGGATAGGCCTAGATCATATACGCCGTACTAAACTGCACGCTTCATTTTGGCTCCCCCAAAATCTATTCTGTAGTCCTCTTAAGGGTTGTCAATGCAAACTTCACGCTGGAACACCAACGTCCAGGCAATTAATATGTGTTTGGTCTTCAATCAAGATTACATTATTTGTCATTCGTTCATACTTGAAGACGTTATTGTCAAGACTTGATGGTATTTAGACTTGGCCTTAGGACGTGATGGTACTAAGATTGGGCCCTAAGACTTGATGGTACTTAGACTCGGCCCTAAGACTTGATGCTGCTATGATTCGGCTCTAAGACTTGATGGTACTGAGACTGGGCCCTAAGACTTGATGGTACTTAGACGCAGAACTGGGTATAGTTTGAATAGTTTCCTGTCATGTTAGTCAGCCTAGCAATAACAAGCCAAAAAATAGCTCTAAGTATTTCCCACTTTCCATCATGAGCCATACCGGTACTCAATCATACACACAAACTCTTTGTTTCTTCTCTTTTTAAATTTCCAAAATGAACGCTTATTTTTAACGGTAAGTATAAGCATGTAGTGACGCTAGCGTACCAAAGGGGAAAAGGTGGGGGGGGGGGAGGGTTAGGGAGCGATTCACCCCGGACTTGAGTTGCGGCATTTGCGACCAAAGGCACAGAATTTTTTTTTTTTTTTTTACCTCAAGCCTCAAGAGGGTTTTCAAAAATATTGAACACCTCCAGGTGGCACTAACAGTAGCAACGCCATTCTGTAGCAGATTAGTTGTTGATCTTTTCCCTTGTCAATAGTTCAAACCCTTGGGAGTAGAGCGCCCTGGCCTGAGATAACTGAGAATACCTTCTGAGTTCGTGACATTGTGCTTTTTTGAGAGGTTTACCAGGTGCTGACATTTGATTGAACTAAAATTAAAATCTTTTTATAACATTGGTTGATCAATTTATCCAAAATTACTGCATCAGGTTGACATGAAAATGTGCGGGCTCTGTAAGTAGTAAACATAGTGCAATGACGGCCAAGTTGAAAAGATGCATGAAGTGTTGGCTTTGGCTAAATCATTTTGATTTCGGAACAAAATGGCGTCTGTTCAAATTTCAGAATCGCGTGGACTGCGGTCCGCTGATACAGAAGTGCCAAAAAAAAAACAAAAAACGGTTTCAAATAGCGTAGACTTGTGCCGATGTCCTAGCCATGGCTGAATTTGACATCAACGTCACCCCCAGGGCACCAGCAAAATAATCCCCTCATTCCCCCCACCCTAGGCGTAGGCGGGACACGACACTGACGGGCACGCGGACCTTCCCGGCGTTTTGTCAGCGGACGTCTTCCGGTGAGGGACGACATGCGCACCAAACATTGACGGGGGGCAGTTCATAACAGGGACCCGGCCTGATAATTGCATGGCGCTGTGTTGGCCGAGACTTCCACACTGGCCTAATCCAAGCCACCACTTGTATAATCCCCTGTAATACACACCCCCAGGGGGGGGGGGGTTTCGGGGTTAGGAAGGGACGGGAAAAGTGAGGATGGGTTTTTGGAGTGTGTAGGACAGAGGCTGCCATTATCTATGAAGGGTTCTAACGACCAGAGATTCGGAGGAAAGGTCTTTATGACCTCGATGTTGCCACCCAACAATAGTTTTTCGAGTTCTTACATAATATAGAATTATTTTTGGTTTAGCTCATGACCCCACAGACGGCACATTCTGCTTGAGTATGTTGCAACCTGATTACGATATATATATATTTTTTACTATTCCGACTCCGGATAAGTTTATTCATCCTACCACGACTCTCTCCGTGACTCGGATCTCAGAGCCCTGGTAGTACAAGATGGGCGTGGGTAGTGGCGTCGGTTTAGGACAATCGTTGTCATGATCTATGAACGTGGCGCCGATGTCGCGACCTGCCCCATAATTACGGGATGATAATGACGGGGTGAACCGATGGTGCAAACTAACATCGCTTGCGTGCGGATTAATTAAGCCTCGTTTCTGACTTGGGGCCATCCATTCTTCCCCCCCCCCCCTTTTTTCCCTTCTCTTCTACCCCCGTGAAAGGGAGACCAGTTTTTTGTGTGTTTTGTATCTTGTTATCTCCCCGCCATTAAAACTGGCAGCAAATTTATGTGCTATTATTTTGTTGTGAAGGCCCCGGCTATAACCGGATTAATCATAGCCCTGGAACTGACTGGCATCACGGCGGGGTCGGTTACCTCATGTAATTATGGTTAATTTTCAATGGGCAATTTTTTCTTTTGTATAAAGGATTTCTGAAATAGCCGCTGCCAGTCTTAATCACGTACAGATTGCTTCCCTTTCCCAACCTCTCTCTCTCTCTCCCCCCTCTCTCTCTCTCTTACTCTCCATCTCTCTCTATTTCTGTAGCCTTCGCTCAGTTTTTATGCTGGTTAGTCACTTGCAAATCGGCTCCAGGTTCATATTATTTTTTTCGACAACTCGCTGTTGTTGAGGTTTAAGTCTGAGATAATCGAATACTTCTAAGTCGCTATAGGAAGTGCAGTTGTAGATATATTGTTTGAGATAATCAAATACGTCCAAGTGACCATACGTGGTCAAGTTAAAGACACATTGTTTAAGATGACTAGTTAATTATATCTTTTTGAAAAAAAAAAAAAATACAAATTTAATGGTACACAGTGGCTCGCAAATTTTTAATTGAACAAGTTTTATTTCACTCTGTTCAGCCGTGTGTAGATGGGCTATGAAACAGCTTGTAAAAACTAAATTGGATTGTAACACCCTAAATACTTTGTTATTTCCCAAAAGTATTATCCCAAAAGATTGTAACATCCCAACATGTCTGAAGATACCAAAAGTGTCGTAACATCTAAACATGATTGAAGATACCAAAAGTGTCGTAACATCTAAACATGATTGAAGATACCAATAGTGTCGTAACATCTAAACATGATTGAAGATACCAAAAGTGTCGTAACATCTAAACATGATTGAAGATACCAAAAGTGTCGTAACATCTAAACATGATTGAAGATACGAAAAGTGTCGTAACATCTAAACATGATTAAAGATACCAAAAGTGTTGTGGCATGAAAATACATTATTTAAGATACGAAGTGTGTAGCAACATCCCAAGATGAACGAATATACCAAAAGTGTTGTAACTCATCAACATGATTTAACTGCACCAAAAGGATGCAACTATTTTCAATTAAAACATAAACGAATGTGTTCAAAAAAATAATTAACCACGTGATTTTCTTCAAGAAAAACAACACAACAACAAACTGATATAAGATTTTTCCTCTAGCCTTGACCACTCTGTCTCTGTCTTCACTTTCAGTGGTATGGCCTCCAATACCCACCACCATTAACAGTTTACATGACCATGACACGCCGGCGTCTATCTGGCCCTCCGCCACTGAGAGCACCCGAGGACTTCTCCCGGCCCCCCGCTAATGTACTAAGCACCGATTAGTCTGGCTACCAATCTGTAAATATTTGGTTTTCACGCCACGGAGCGCCGGACATCCGTTATCAGCAGATCCGGGCGTCGCCGCGTCCATCCGCGTGGTCAACCGTGTTGTCCAGATGTTAGCCCTCAGCCAGGATACACACGTCACAAACATGGCTAAGCAGACCCGAGCTGGTGTCCGCGAGGCGCAGACGACCTGGGACACCGGGTAGCGCGGGGTGAATGGGGAGGAAAGAGTGTTGTAGACAAGACGCGTTGACATGGTCTCCCGAGGAAAACATCTGCCCAAAAGCTGACTGATGGTAATAACGAAGGCTATTTCCTTTATAAGCAATTATAAATGTACGTCATTTTAAAGTCTCGATTTTGTTAATAATTAATTTCATATACTTGTATTTAGTTTAAAAAAATCAATAATCAAAAGGTCTACAACCCAAGCCAATAAGAAAGGCAAAGCCGCTGAAATATGATTGGCATTGGGGGGGGGGGGGGGGGGGGGG
>CAXITT010000013.1:141646-157854 GCA_964033795.1 Lymnaea stagnalis | reverse complement strand
GGGAGTTTTAAAAAAAAAAAAAAAAAAAAGAAAAAAAAAAATTAAACAGAAAGGCAGAACGCTAACTACCGCAATTTTTTTCCCCTCAGTTATGGCAAGGGCAATATGACGTAGGTCTCTAGCACAGGAGTTCCCAAACATCACTACTGGGATTGCTTCTTTTTACATTATGCGCAGGTCGGCGACACTGGACGGTTTTGGTGTTGTTGTTTTTTTGGGTTTTTTTTCCATTTGAATCAAACCCAAACCACTCAGACATGGGTCCGTGGAAATATAATCTTTAAAAACAATTTTAAAAAATGGTCACAGGTGCCAAAATGACTGGGGACCGCTGCTTTATTGCAAGACATATGGTCGAAAATGAGTTATGTAATGATAATCAAATTGCTCATTCTTTTAATACTGAAGTTTCACCTGCCGCCTTAATGGGATTTTTAAAAAAAGAAGATACATTATAAACTCTGTAAGAAAAGTCCTTGTGTGTAAAAGAGGGGATACAGAGGTGGTTAGTCGTGTTGAACAAACAATCAGAGGTGGTTACTCGTGTTGATGAGCTGAGCGGAAAAAAGTCACAGAAAAAATTTACAGGAAAAAGTCACAGGAAAAAGTCACAGGAAAAAGTCACAGGAAGAAGTCACAGGAAGAAGTCACAGGACAATCACAGGAAAAAACTAAGATTGTAAAAAACTAAGATTGTAGTTTGATTCTCGCCTCGGGTTGAATATCTGTGTGTTATTTGTGTTATGTATAGATATAATAATCACGTATGAAATTCTATGATCTATTCATAATTGGTAACATTGTTATGTTTTTTTACAATAATGCGTCATTTCCGCTTTAGTACAATACGTCACAAAATATCCAACATTTAATAACAACATCTACCCAAATACTCTCCAATCAACACGCCATCACAATATGCATTCAAGTCCTGAACACTTGTCAGAATTTAAGGTGTGCTTCTTCGACTGTTCTCATAAAAAGATTTCAAAATTAGTTTTTATTTACATTGTTTTGCTTTCCGACTTATGTATTAATCTATTTATGTGATACTCATCAATACATATATACATATGTGTGCAAATGCGTCTGATTTTCATATTTGTGTTCTTTTCTTCCTATCATTTTTTTTCTTGTGAATTGTTATTCCCTTTACTGTGATGTATTCCATCATAAACATTCTTATGGACAAACACATAAAATTACAGGTAACAAAAAAAAAATTCTCTGTTACTTTTTTTTTTCCCTGTGACTTTTTTTTTCTTCCTACAATCGTTGACTTATTTGTTTTGTACGGGTCATTAGTGGAGATATGCAAAATCCGATTTTAAGAGAGGGGACAGTGGATTAACGTCCGGATTTTGTTCACTCTCTTAGGTCAGGACGTTAATCCAATGTTCACTCTCTTAGGTCAGGACGTTAATCCAATGTTCACTCTCTTAGGTCAGGACGTTAATCCACTATTCACTCTCTTAGGTCAGGACGTTAATCCAATGTTCATTCTCTTAGGTCAGGACGTTAATCCACTATTCACTCTCTTAGGTCAGGACGTTAATCCAATATTCCCTCTCTTAGGTCAGGACGTTAATCCAATATTCCCTCTCTTAGGTCAGGACGTTAATCCAATCGCATACGTTTTTCATAAAGTATTACGGACCGCATACAAAGTATTACGGACCGCATACAAAGTATTACGGCCCGCCTTACATTTTGAATTGTGCAGGCCTGATTTATGCCATTCTAGAAACCTCTATTTGTTTTCATATAAACACCACACACTGATCTAGCACACACTGATCTAGCACACACTGATCTAGCACACACTGATCTAGCACACACTGATCTAGCACACACTCATTTAGCACACACTGATGTAGCACACACTGATCTAGCAAACACTGATCTAGCACACACTGATCTAGCACACACTCATTTAGCACACACTGATCTAGCACACACTGATCTAGCACACACTGATCTAGCACACACTGATCCAGCACAGACTGATCTAACACACACTGATCTAGTACTCACTCATTTAGCACACACTGATCTTAGCACACACTGATCTATACACTGATCCAGCACTAATATAGTCAGAACCTAAGACGAGATATGATTATTTGTAAATCAAACAGAGAGGTGTGTGTGTGGATGTGACGGAAATCGCACTATATACACGTATCACTTATAAGGCAAGTGAATAACCTTATTAGCTTCTGTCTCTGGCGAAAACGAACGACTCCAGAACTCAGAATGGCTCGTCATCTGTGGCAAATTCTAAAACAACGCAACACCCCACTCGTTAAATTTGATACTGAAATCTCATAAATCATTGTATAAGTAATTATGACATCAAGTAGAAGTGGATTTGAAGCAATGCCCTTTAAGGCGCCATTTGCAGTCACGATAGTTACGGCACATTCGATTGCGGTCGGTTGTTGAACTTTCTTAACTTCGGCTACTTAAATCTCATTTTCTCTGCCTCGCCTCTCTTCCCCTCTCTCTCTCTTCCCCTCTCTCCCTCTCTCTCTCTCTCTCTCTCTCTCTCTCCCTCCCCCCCTCTCTCTCCCTCTCCCCCCTCCCTTTCTTTTTTTTTCTCTCTCTCTCTTTCTCTCTCTCTCCCTCTTTAAATATATATATATATAAGAGAGAGAGAGAGAGAGAGAGAGAGAGAGAGAGAGAGAGGGAGAGAGAGGGAGAGAGAGAGAGAGAGAATCACTAATGTCAAAACAGAACTATTATTTAGTGGCATTCTTTATTTGAAAAAAAAATGGTGGATTAATCTGTTTTCTCCGCCCCTGTTCACCTTTTAAAAGAAAGAAATTCGAGGTGGAAAAAAAATACTGTTTAAGGAAAAAATAATCCGCCTGGTTTTGATAATTGATCGGAGTGAAGCTGCCAGTCTCTCATCGTAACATTACGGCAATTTAAATTCAACACGGGGCGTTTGTTTTCATTCGTCTGGTCCCTATGTCAGCGGCGTTTTTATTTGTAAACACGGCACGTTGGTCTCCCCTTGTCACCCGTAATGCCAAAACTTCAACTGAAATGTCACCATTAGCATTAAACGAAATCTGTCCCCCGCCCTCACCCCCTACCCCGTCCCATTTTTTTCTCCCCCCCCCCAACCCGCAATTAAAAAAACAACATATACCCAACCCTTCTCATTGCTTTATGCTAAAATCCAGAGGCATAGCTAAGGGGGGGGGGCAGATGTCCCTGGGGTACAAGACGAGTTAATTGCGTCAAAAATGTGCTTTGATATTATTTTATTGATAAAAATTGTGGGGTAGTTGAAAAAGGAAAGGTAGCCTCTTTAAAATGGATCTTGTCCCCGGGCGCCAAACACTCTAGCTACGCCTCTGCTGAAATCCACATAAAAAAAACAAGCAAAAAAAAAACAACAATAACAAATAGTTCGGTAAAGTTTTAAACCTTGGAAATGCTAACAAAGGCTCATGAAACTTTTCTGAATTTTACAGAACAAAATATTTTATTGCAGAAATTCAGTGGAGGACATCACGGTTTAGAATGAGATTGGGGAGGCACTAGTATAGTCAACGTTTGTGAGCCCTGGGGGGGGGGGGTCCTTGACTTTGCCACTCCTACCTCATGAAAACTACCATACTTTATTTTATTGCAGAAATTCAGTGGAGGACATCACGGTTTAGAATGAGATTGGGGAGGCACTAGTATAGTCAACGTTTGTGAGCCCTGGGGGGGGGGGGTCCTTGACTTTGCCACTCCTAACTCATGAAAACTACCATACTTACTAAACCCACATTAAACTTAAGGCATATATTCGAGTCTAAAGTGGACAAAATACTGCCACCCCTTTAAAAAAAATGTCTACCCACTACGCCCTTTTTTTCTTACGCAAGAGGGAGAGATGAAAAGTGGGATAACCACAGCACGGAAAGACACCATTCCGACTAGGTAAAATTTACACAATCATCAAAAGCATGACAACAGATTGGGCACTTGTGTCTTGTAGTCGAAGTAAGGTCCAATGACATTTCTTTTTTTTTTTAAAAATTGTTTAAAGTATTTAAGACATGTACGAGGACTTCGTAAAGAAAGAAACACTTTTAGAATATTTACCTTTAAAGACTCTTTGACGGCTATAGGTGGTATTTTGTCGGCTGTATGTGGTATTCCGTCGGCTGTCTCTGGTATTCCGTCGTCTGTCTCTGTTATTTTGTCGTCTGAAGCGATAACAGCTTGTACATAACGCTAATCGTTTGGTGGCGTCAGAGCACTAATCGCAGTCATAAGGCGGCAGTCGCAATGTCCAGATGTTCTCCCTGGAAGAGAGCTTTAAAAAAGACAATAGCACGTGCCTGCTTTGAAATTATTTGGATTCATTTTTAAACACATTTCTAATATATGAATGTAATCATCTGTTGTAACCTAGTTACATGACTTTGTTTACTATCTTTGTCCTGAAATGCCAGGCATCAAACATAACGACCCACAAAGATCACGGCAGGAATGTTTCAATTACTTTTTTTAAAGACAAATTACTCTGGAATTTTTATTATTATTAATTTTATTTTTTTTTTTATTTATTTATTTATTTTTTTTTTTGCCTACCACAAGTTTGGAACCGCTTACCAAGACTAAAGCGAGCATCCCTAAAAGCCCTGGCCCAGGGTTAATGCCCGAATAAGTCACAGAAATTTGTCTCGGTGCGAAATAAGCTGCTTACTTAACGATAACTTGGCGGCACTCATAATCGTAAAGATCTTCAGTGCCGCCTGGTTGATTAATGGACTGGTCGTATGTATCTGATGGCCAGTAGGATATGGCCGCTTGCGGTGAACGAGGCCTAGTGAAATAATCATTGGCGTGTGTTTGGTTTGTTTTTGTTTACTTTATTCGTGATTGGTTGTTGTGTGATTGGTTGTTGTGTGATTGGTTGTTGTGTGGTTGGTTGTTGTGTGATTGGTTGTTGTGTGATTGGTTGTTGTGTGATTGGTTGTTGTGTGGTTGGTTGTTGTGTGGTTGGTTGTTGTGTGATTGGTTGTTGTGTGATTGGTTGTTGTGTGATTGGTTGTTGTGTGATTGGTTGTTGTGTGATTGGTTGCTGTGTGATTGGTTGTTGTGTGATTGGTTGTTGTGTGATTGATTGTTGTGTGATTGATTGCTGTGTGATTGGTTGTTGTGTGATTGGTTGCTGTGTGATTGGTAGTTGTGTGATTGGTTGTTGTGTGGTTGGTTGTTGTGTGGTTGGTTGTTGTGTGATTGGTTGTTGTGTGATTGGTTGCTGTGTGATTGGTTGTTGTGTGATTGGTTGTTGTGTGATTGGTTGTTGTGTGATTGGTTGCTGTCTGATGGGTTGTTGTGTGATTGGTTTTTGTGTGATTGGTTGTTGTGTGATTGGTTGCTGTCTGATGGGTTGTTGTGTGATTGGTTTTTGTGTGATTGGTTGTTGTGTGATTGGTTGTTGTGTGATTGGTTGTCGTGTGATTGGTTGTTGTGTGATTGGTTGTCGTGTGATTGGTTGTTGTGTGATTGGTTATTGTGTGATTGGTTGTTGTGTGATTGGTTGTTGTGTGATTGGTTGTTGTGTGATTGGTTGCTGTCTGATTGGTTGTTGTGTGATTGGTTGTTGTGTGATTGGTTGTCGTGTGATTGGTTGTTGTGTGATTGGTTGTTGTGTGATTGGTTGTTGTGTGATTGGTTGTTGTGTGATTGGTTGCTGTCTGATTGGTTGTTGTGTGATTGGTTGTTGTGTGATTGGTTGTTGTGTGATTGGTTGTTGTGTGATTGGTTGCTGTCTGATTGGTTGTTGTGTGATTGGATGTTGTGTGATTGGTTTGTGTATGATTGGTTGTCGTGTGATTGGTTGTTGTGTGATTGATTTGTGTATGATTGTTTGGTGTTTGTATGATCTGTGGATGTGTGCATCCGGGAATTTGTGTATGATTGGTTGGTGTTTGTATGATCTGTGGATGTGTGCATCCGGGAATTTCGCCCACGTGCTACATATGTAACAATTTTTTAATTTTTTTTTTTTTTAAACAGGTGAAAATATTCTCTCATGGACTCACGGTGTTATTTTTAGTAAAGAATCAGGGCAATAGTTTAGGAAATTTAACATTTTTGACGTCATTTTTAAAGCAATTGCGTGGATAATAATCCCCTTTCTGCTTTTTTTGTATGATTGGTTGGTGTTTGTATGATCTGTGGATGTGTGCATCCGGGAATTTCGCCCACGTGCTACATATGTAACAATTTTTTAATTTTTTTTTTTTAAACAGGTGAAAATATTCTCTCATGGACTCACGGTGCTATTTTTAGTAAAGAATCAGGGCAATAGTTTAGGAAATTTAACATTTGTGACGTCATTTTCAAAGCAATTGCGTGGATAATAATCCCCTTTCTGATTTTTCCATTTGCATCTTACATTTGATGATGCACTTAGTGATGTCATATTCCGAAATATGAGTTTAATTATTTTTTAGTGCAAAAAGGGTAAGCGGGAGGGGAGGTGTGTATGTTTACGGGGGGAGAGGGGGTAAGGAGGAGAGATTGCAATCAGGTTAGCAAAAAAAGGAAATGGAAC
The DNA here is from genome assembly GCA_964033795.1 of Lymnaea stagnalis. Taxonomy (NCBI): domain Eukaryota; kingdom Metazoa; phylum Mollusca; class Gastropoda; family Lymnaeidae; genus Lymnaea; species Lymnaea stagnalis. The sequence goes on along the minus strand of CAXITT010000013.1, from coordinate 151,283 downwards.
AAAATATAGGAAAACCTTAAATAAGGAAACCAACAGAAAAACGAACGTGTCGGCAGGAAGCCTTCGTCAGCGCATAAACAATAGGAAAACATAACTTTTTGTTTAAAAAAGCACTTACCTTAAAAGTGAAAGGAAATGAGTACAACAAAGCCTGGGGAAACGCGCATAGTGTCCGGGGGAGATGTTTACACTTAAATCATGCTTGTAGTTGATCTATTTTACGACTCTTCATATCAATTATCAAAAACACTAGAATATATCAATAAGCAGCCTAGTCTGCCCCTGGCACTTTCTCCAGAGCCGCCACTTCTGTAGGCCACTCCACCCCACCCCCTCTCGGGTAACTGTAACACGCTGAAACAGAAGGGGTTTAATAACCAATACCCCACAAATTGATGGGAAATTTATTCGAGGGTATGGGAGGTAAATGCGACCCAGCCGGGAATAAATCAGCTCCCCTATTGGCAGGTGGCTCCCCCTGGAGACAGTGTCGATGGAGGTTTAAGAATTGTGGATGAGTTGGATTTAATGAGATGTAAGGAGGACCCATCCACCCCAAACACCCTCTACTCCCTGCGCCCCTACTCCCCCCCCCCAAAAAAAAACAAAACAAACAAAAACAAAAAACAAAAAAAAACAAACACAAAAAACAACAGTGCATCAATGAGAGAGGGGAAGGTCCGTTGTCCTGGGGGAGGGGTGGGGGGGGGGTAAAAAAACATAGAAATAAAATAAACAAATAAATCGAAGGCGTTCTCAATTTTATTTTCCCTTTCTTGAGACCTTAAAGACGGTTTTCTTTATTTTATTATACGGCTCATTTAACCTTTCTTTGATTGAGAAATTTTCACTCAGCTGAAATTTTATTTTCCTAAGCTTTTAAAAGCAGGTGTTTAAATGGACATTTTGGTTTTCACGACGTCAGAGTAATTGGAATCTCATGGAAACAACAGAGAACCACCCAGCATTGTTTGGAACCAGTGGCGTAGCTAGGGATGGCGTCACCCTGTGTGGTAAACTCATATTGTCAACCCATTCACCCATTTCCTTCCTCCCGACTTCCAGGATGGATTTTTTTGGTTAAAATAAAGTCCACAGTATAACAATGAAAAGAAGAATGAAACAAATTAATTGAAGGTCAGCAGGTAAATGTATTTAAGAACTGTAACATGCACTTAGTAACCCCCGACCACATCGTATTTGGGCAAGGATGGAAAGTTGTATTTCTCAGAATTTAGATAAATATTGCTTCCTGTCACTAACGAAAGTTTCCTAACACTTCAATCGGCGTTGAATCATGGTCAAAAAGGTGTTTTTTTTCCTGACCTTTCTATAGGGTCACCTCATTCCTGACGCACCAACCTTGAATTTTTAATGCAGCACTCATTTGGATTGGTTACACGTGTGGAACATTAACGTGTGATCGGTTATCCTTTCATGAAATTCGATTTAAGAGAACAGGGTGTGCTCTGTAAATATGCAATTTTTTTAATTTGGTGTCACCCCCTGAAACGGTATCACCTGGTGCGGTCCCCACCCCCACACACCCCTAGCAACGCCACTGGTTAGACCCATCGTCTTTAAGACGCTTTTCTCCTTTGGGCTTCTGAGCATGGTTAGCAATCTTTCCTTCGGGAGTCTTATTAGTCAACTCGCTGTTGGTGGTGCTTTCAACGTGAGCTTTCGCTGACGACCTCATTCAAGAGAGGCTCGAAGGCAGGATATTGAGGTTAGTTATCTATTTTCTGCTTGCGTCAGAAAATGAATCAGCCTTTGATTTAATCTTCAATAACCCTCTGGGTGGATGGACGTTTGACCCCGTCCTGGCCATCCACCAAGTCTTGAAGATCCCTTTTCCGTCTAGCTCATGATGATCTTAGAACAGTGTTTCCCAAACTTTTAAGTTTAGTGGAACGCTATAAACTTTTCTTCCCATCGCACCCAGTGACTGGCGCCAGATTTATTTTATTTTTTAAATTTTGTTTTTAAAATTTACCTTTAATATAATAATGCCATACAATATTTTTTAATCGCGATCAGCCATTTTAATAGGACCAGTCTATGACCAATAACCTATAACCAAAACCTGTTACGTATTAGCCTTTAATAATAGCCTTCAACTTTATGTTTTAATTAGTTTTTTTAAAATTAATTATACTGTAACAAAAAATTCAATCTCAGTTTTTCTTTTTGGACACATGTAGGGCCTAAGCGGTCGTTCGCAAATTACGTCACGCTCAGGGGAGGGGGGTCGAGAATTTGTGACACTTTGTGTCAGGGGGAAAAGGTAAAAAATTTGTCACAAATTATATGTATATTTTTTGTCAAGCTAAAATTTTCTAATTTTAAAAAATCTTTATTCAATTAATTTAAAAACATTAATTTGAGGTCAAAATTGCCTCAGGCACCGCGGAACTCAGTCGCGCACACCTTCTGTGCATATCGAAAAATTACGCAAAAAAACTTTTGTGACCATTTTACATTCCGCTTGTGGATGACTTCGTTGTTTCGCGTCACAGTTTTCTAAAAAATATTACATCTCAATCAATCATGGGAAAATGTTTAGGAATAAAATAAAATCTTAGGTTAGTTTTATGTATGTTTTGAACTTTTTTAGGTGTGACGTGACACTACAGGTGGGGGTAAAGAATTTGTGTCACAGGGGGGTCTGAAAAGGTCATTTTTTGCGTGACGTAATTTGCGAACGACCCCGAAGTCTCCATATAAATTAACACAAGATATTTAAGAAGTTATCATTTTGGCTAATATTGACTATGTAATGTGTAATGTGGGCATACTTATTATGACACTCAACTCAATGGTGACTTATTGTGAAACAAAACTCAATGGTGGCTTATTGTGAAACAAAACTCAATGGTGGCTTATTATGACACACAACTCTATGGTGGCTTATTATGACACACAATTCAATTTTGGCTTATTATTACACAATTCAATGGTGGCTTAGTATGACTCAACTAAATAGGGACTTATCTGACCCACATCTCAACAGTGGCTTTAGAACTACTCTAACCAGAAGAGCATTTACCTTTTTTCCAGGTTCTTGATTCGCATAACATATTCCACTGGGACACACAGCATCGTCCACTGGGACACACAGCATCGTCCACGGGTACACAGCATCGTCCACTGGGACACACAGCATTCATTCATTTAATCTTTCAGAATATGAAGGATTCTCTACCATTATCAATTTATTTTTCTGTTATAATTTTAAAAATTCATGCTTAAAAGCTATCCTATTAAAAGTTATTTAAAAAAATTATAGTAAAACTTACATGGAAATTTTAAAAAAAATGATTTTTAAAAATATTTCGACTTTTTATTTCGAAGAGCTCTCCTAGTGGTATTATTTGCCTAATTGTTTTATCTCAGTTTAACATTGATACACTTCTAAAATAGTCAACACAGTGTAAATGACCTACTCAATGAACTACTCAGTGACCTACTCAATGACCTACTCATTGACCTACTCATTGAACTAATCAGTGACCTACTCAATGACCTACTCATTGACCTACTCATTGACCTACTCAATGACGTACTCGATAACCAAATCAATGAACTACTCAATGGTCTACTCATCACATACTCAGTGACCCATTGAGTGACCTCCTGTCTGAGGAGAGGCTTCTCACTAAAATTTGTGGAGCTTCCAATTATTTTTGCCTCGCTTCACATCTAAATGGATGCTTGGTGATCCAAACAATCAAGGAGGCTGACTAATTCAGATAACAAACAATCAAGGAGGCTGACTAATTCAGATACCAAACAATCAAGGAGGCTGACTAATTCAGATACCAAACATTCCAGGAGACTGACTAATTCAGATACCAAACATTCAAGGAGACTGACTAATTCAGATACCAAACATTCAAGGAGACTGACTAATTCAGATACCAAAAATTCCAGGAGGCTGACTAATTCAGGTACCAATCATTCAAGGAGGCTGACTAATTCAGGTACCAAACATTCAAGGAGACTGACTAATTCAGATGCCAAACATTCCAGGAGGCTGACTAATTCAGGTACCAAACATTCAAGGAGGCTGACTAATTCAGGTACCAAACATTCAAGGAGACTGACTAATTCAGATACCAAACATTCAAGGAGGCTGACTAATTCAGATACCAAACATTCAAGGAGGCTGACTAATTCAGATACCAAACCTTCCAGGAGGCTGACTAATTCAGATACCAAACATTCCAGGAGGCTGACTAATTCAGATACCAAACATTCAAGGAGGCTGAATAATTCAGATACCAAACATTCAAGGAGGCTGACTAATTCAGATACCAAACCTTCCAGGAGGCTGACTAATTCAGATACCAAACATTCAAGGAGGCTGACTAATTCAGATACCAAACATTCAAGGAGCTGACTAATTCAGATACCAAACATTCAAGGAGGCTGACTAATTCAGATACCAAACATTCAAGGAGGCTGACTAATTCAGATACCAAACCTTCCAGGAGGCTGACTAATTCAGATACCAAACATTCAAGGAGGCTGACTAATTCAGATACCAAACATTCAAGGAGGCTGACTAATTCAGATACCAAACATTCAAGGAGGCTGACTAATTCAGATACCAAACATTCAAGGAGGCTGACTAATTCAGATACCAAACATTCAAGGAGGCTGACTAATTCAGATACCAAACATTCAAGGAGGCTGACTAATTCAGATACCAAACATTCAAGGAGGCTGACTAATTCAGATACCAAACATTCAAGGAGGCTGACTAATTCAGATACCAAACATTCAAGGAGGCTGACTAATTCAGATACCAAACATTCAAGGAGGCTGACTAATTCAGATACCAAACATTCAAGGAGGCTGACTAATTCAGATACCAAACATTCAAGGAGGCTGACTAATTCAGATACCAAACATTCAAGGAGGCTGACTAATTCAGATACCAAACATTCAAGGAGGCTGACTAATTCAGATACCAAACATTCAAGGAGGCTGACTAATTCAGATACCAAACATTCAAGGAGGCTGACTAATTCAGATACCAAACATTCAAGGAGGCTGACTAATTCAGATACCAAACATTCAAGGAGGCTGACTAATTCAGATACCAAACATTCAAGGAGGCTGACTAATTCAGATACCAAACATTCAAGGAGGCTGACTAATTCAGATACCAAACATTCAAGGAGGCTGACTAATTCAGATACCAAACATTCAAGGAGGCTGACTAATTCAGATACCAAACATTCAAGGAGGCTGACTAATTCAGATACCAAACATTCAAGGAGGCTGACTAATTCAGATACCAAACATTCAAGGAGGCTGACTAATTCAGATACCAAACATTCAAGGAGGCTGACTAATTCAGATACCAAACATTCAAGGAGGCTGACTAATTCAGATACCAAACATTCAAGGAGGCTGACTAATTCAGATACCAAACATTCAAGGAGGCTGACTAATTCAGATACCAAACATTCAAGGAGGCTGACTAATTCAGATACCAAACCTTCCAGGAGGCTGACTAATTCAGATACCAAACATTCAAGGAGGCTGACTAATTCAGATACCAAACATTCAAGGAGGCTTCTAATTCAGAAACCAAACATTCAAGGAGGCTGACTAATTCAGATACCAAACATTCAAAAAGGCTGACTAATTCAGATACCAAACATTCAAGGAGACTGACTAATTCAGATACCAAACATTCAAGGAGACTGACTAATTCAGATACCAAACATTCAAGGAGGCTGACTAATTCAGATACCAAACATTCAAGGAGGCTGACTAATTCAGATACCAAACAATCATCGGAGGCCGATAGATTCGGGTACCAAACTAGTAAACCATCATGCTATAACAGAAGGGGGCAGATGGTTTCATCCGGTCACAGGAATTTTCTCTGACAAATGGCACCAGTTACTTCGAGTTTGTTTGTTTGTTTGTTGGTTTTTTTATTTTTATTTTTTAAATTTTTTTGTAATTTTTAATTGACAAATAAGACAATGACTGGACATGTTTGATATTCAAAATGTTTTTATGGGTAAGAAATCTCCCAGGGGCGGTCCACCACTTTTTGCACCCCCCTTTCTACGCCACTGAAAACAAACCCTTGCTATCCCCCCAACCAGAATGGTATCAATAACGAATCCTGTTAATGAATTATTTTACAGGGGGTAATCTCCAAATCGTAGCTGTTGAATCTTAAATTACGTATGAGGGCCGCAATGAACCGTTTGAGAATCCGCACGCGACCCAGGGGCCATTGGCCGAGGACCCCGACATTAAATGTTATAGTTACTTGTTCTCCAACTGAGCAGCTCGCTGCTGCCATGATAGTACATGCGTAAACCATTAACATGGGAGGTAATTGTGTTTGACTCTGTGTCCTTCGTGCGGCAGGGTGGGATGTATCCGTTAACGAGACACTTACAAGTTAATTATCCCAGGAAAGGTCATCCCACTACATCCACAGCCCCACAGCCGCAGCTGTTGCCTCGGGCTGCCCCCCCCCCCCCCCAACCCTTTTTGTTTTGACTCTGTGGCCTTCGGGCGGCAGGGTGGGATGTATCCGTTAACGAGACACTTACAAGTTAATTATCCCAGGAAAGGTCATCCCACTACATCCACAGCCCCACAGCCGCAGCTGTTGCCTCGGGCTGCCCCCCCCCCCCTCCATACCTTTTTGTCTCAAAGACATTCATTCGCTGAGTTTATGTTTGGGGTACATTAGTTGATTACCGTTTCACGCAGACGCACGCGAAAATAACGGAAAGAATGAGCAGTCTGATGGTAGTGGCACATCTTTTTTTTCTTTTTTTTTTTACAGGCGCATGGATAGGTAGGAACTTTTACTTGTGCAGCCGAAACGTTGTTACTTAACCGAGGATAAAACGAGAAAGAAATAGAACAACAAAATGAGAAACGAAATAGCAATTGTAATGAAAAAGTAAACGTATTGTATCACGGCTTGCCCTCTTCAATCAAATCGATGTTATTCTCCAAGTTTTTAGATCCGCTGAATAACTAGATCCCCACTAATTTTACGTACACCCTCCTATCATCCTTGATACATGCACCCTCCTGTCACCCAGATACATGCACCAACCTATCACCCTGATACATGCACCCTCCTATCATCCTGATACATGCACCCACCTATCACCCTGATACATGCACCCTCCTATCATCCTGATACATGCACCCACCTATCACCCTGACACATGCACCCTCCTATTATCCTGAAACATGCACCCACCTATCACCCTGATACATGCACCCTCCTATCATCCTGATACATGCACCCACCTATCACCCTGATACATGCACCCTCCTATTATCCTGATACATGCACCCACCTATCACCCTGATACATGCACCCTCCTATCACCCTGATACATGCACCCTCCTATAATCCTGATACATGCACCCACCTATCACCCTGATACATGCACCCTCCTATCACCCTGATACATGCACCCTCCTATCATCCTGATACATGCACCCTCCTGTCACCCTGATACATGCACCCACCTATCACCCTGAAACATACAACCACCTATCACCCTGATACGTGCACCCACCTATCACCCTGAAACATACAACCACCTATCACACTGATACGTGCAGATAAATTTAACGTATTATTTATACAAATATTTATTAGTGTGACAACCCCTGACAATCCATAGCATGGGGCCCTGTTCAAATAATGTCACATTCCCCGACATTTAATTTACAGCGTTATTCCGCGAGTCTGAGATCCGGCACTGAGTGGCACTGTCTTCCTAAACAGATGGTACTAACTAGTCTAGGCCAGCTTTTAATTTGTTTATCCTAAGCTGTTGTAAAGGGAGAGAAAGAAAGACGGGGAAAAAAACTAGTTGACTTAAAACAGAGCCTTGACTTCTGCTATTGTAGATGGTGTTTTGGCCTTTGTCAGCACCGGAGGGCGCCACACTGGTAGTGCCGGTGGGGGGAGGGGGGGAGGGGGCTCAACACTGTGACGGAAGGTCCCGTAGAAATGAGAAGATAAGTGGGGGTTGCATTAGCCCTATTACCGGACCCCCGAAATAGGCGGGGTGAAGTCCTGACAAACACATGGGAAATGTCATCTGTTTGCCCGAACAATGGGGAGGTTATCAGTGAGTGAACCACGCGGTATCAAGAGTAAAGTACCTTCCTACGGCCCGTGTGTGACTTTGCGCTGTAACAAGTTAACGAAGTTTGAAAACACTGGTGGGTGACAGAAATTGTTGCTGTGGATCGTTGTAAAGGTCTCCTACACGTGACACACAGGGTGACAAAATTTTGAAAGATTTTTTTACATCTAATATATATATATATATATATATATATATATGATATATAAATATAAATACATATACATTTTGCATCACCTGAAAATTAAACGTACAAGATAAACGCCATCTCCCCCACCCCCCCCCCAACCTACACCCTCTTTTTTTTTACCCAAGCATTCATCAAGGGAAGTAGATCCACAAACACATTTCAGTAGTGCACAAAATTACATTTAAAATATACTAAGATCTAACAAGATACATCTGATATTTGTAGCGAAAAGGAACTAAAAATAAATATCAAAAGGTGTGTTTGTTTTTTTTAAAAATCATTTATTTCTATTCTAATTTCTAATATGCTGGTTCCTTAATGTTATAAACCTTTAAGGCAACTACCTTGGGCTTGTAATTCAATAAGTCGTACCAACATGGAATTCCTGTACACAGTCTGACTTTTCCGTGGTCCGGTGGTGGAAGACCACTTGGCCGATGACTCAGGGGGGGGGGGGGGTGTGGGTGGCGGGTCTGGGTGGCATTTTAGGGGGTTCAAAGAAAATATAATTTTGTTTTAAAAAATATGTAAAGAAAATGTTGGCAAACCATGATTTTAATTATTGTTCATTATTATCCACACAAGATGTTTTTAGAAGTGAAAGGAATCGATACAAGCGCGCCTCCCAGTCTTTTTGTTAGAGATTACTTGAACTTGTCACGTGATTCTGTTCAGCCGTGTTCGTATACTCTCTGATAAAATGTCTACCCGTTTACGTCATAATCGATCGTAGACTTCGTCATTTATTTTGATTCAGACATAATTGCAAAATAAAAAAAATAAAATAAACCATTAGATGAGTTATATATTTTTAAAAAGTAGTTTTACAATGTGCACAATATGTATATGTTTGTATTATTTTATAAGAGACATTTTAAAGAAGTATAGGTCGCATCAGTTGTGATTAAACGTCACAGTTATAGCCTGGCAAATCTTGACCCCGCGCTGCAGAACCGCCCGAAGCTATTTATAGAAGAATGAAAACAACCTGGAGGTGGTGTCGTAATTAAACACCCGTTATGGTGTTTACATGTGATGGTATTTTCCACCCCACGGATGGATACGGAGAATTCTTGAAGGCCACTCCTATAAATGAGATTTTTGTTTTCTAGTGTTTAATTTAATGATTATCTCCTAGTCCAAATTAAATTCAAACTCCACCCCCTCTCCCCCATCTACCCCCTCTCCCCTACCCACACCTCTCCCACACCCACACCCTCTCCCACCCCCACCCTTCTCCCACACCCACCCCTCTCCCACACCCACCCCCTATCCCCACCCACCC
>CAXITT010000013.1:122713-141594 GCA_964033795.1 Lymnaea stagnalis | reverse complement strand
CCCCCCCCCCCCCCCCCCCCCACCCCCCCCCCCCCCCCCCCCCCCCCCCCCCCCCCCCCCCCCCCCCCCCACCCCCCCCCCCCACCCCCCCCCCCCCCTCTCCCACACCCACCCCCTCTCCCCACCCACCCGTCTCCCCCACCCCCACCCCACCAAAAGAAAAAAGGAGAGAGAGAGAGAGATAAAACCAAAAGTGTGATTTTTACCTCCTTGACAGACATGTTGCATTATCTGATGGGAAAGGATGCTCCGGAAGTCGAGCAAATATTCAACTACACGACTTTATGTCAAAGGTAGTGATGGGCTTCTAGGCCGTCAATTGAGTTCAAGAAGAATTATCCAAAATATTTTTATTTTTAAATGGCTCAAAATAAGCTTACATTCCTCCAACTTTTTTTTTTTATTGAGACAATCTTTGACTTTCAAAACTATTATACTCGGAGTAAATGTGTACCTATTCGACTCCTGTGACTTCAGCTCCAGCCAAAAGTCGTTCCTACTACTTAAAACCTTCTCAGTTAAAACAGTTGGCGTTATCTTCCAAAAGCCAGCCGCTAGTAACAAAATGATGTCATTATTTTTTCCCTAGGAAGCGGGTCACCCTGTTTCAGCTCTGTTGCATATACAACCTGAGATAGCTCCCTGGTAGATAGAGCAACCGTGTCGGGGTGGAACCTTAGAGGGGACGAGAGGGGGGGGGAGGGAGAGAAGCAAGGGCCGGCCAGCCCCATCTCTCTGGGGATAAGACGAAAGGTTAGGCACACAAGGAAGCATGGGGCGCGATACTACGGGTTTTAGGGCGTTGTAGAAATAAGCAGGTAATGGAAGGGTGAACGTTGCAAAGAGAGCAGTCTCCAGTTTGGGGACCGGGGGGGGGGGGGGTTGGACGCTGTGATAACACATTACATCTCTTCCCCTACTTGGGATAAGACTTAGGATACGATAATGCGCCATTTATTATTTCATTTTGATACACCAGCTAGACGAAACAACGCCTGTATGACGTCATGAGCCGGAGTGATGTACTCGGAGTAGAAGAAGAAAAAAAAACATCTTTTAATGGAAGGGGCCCAACGACGTGCTTACATTTGATAAGCTTGGAAAGAAAGGGGTGGGGGGGCGCACAAATAAACGTCACGGCCTGCTGGAGATTAGTGGCGATTAGCGCAAAGAATTGTGTCCATGAGATGGGAGAACGCACAGGGCAGAATAAAGAAGAGATAAACACTGGCGTTTGGAGACACAAGTAAAGGCGAGGGAGTCGCGAGGGTCAATAAACATGACAGCCTCTCAATCGGTTGCCTTATTTTAATTTTTTTTAATACATTCATATAAACTCTTGGCTCAACAAACCCCTGGCCAACGTTCTCCCTCACACCCCACACGGATTCAAACTCACACGCCCAAAGCTTTGACTCACACACTTTAAAAAAAAAAAAATCTCAACAAACATCAGGGCGGATGCACGTAAAAGGAGGGGGGGGTGGGGGGGGGTAGTCCGGCGTTTCTCAAACTATCGTCTGCGGACCTCTATTTGTGGATGGTTCATTGTTAATATTGAATTTTTAAAGATGAAGTTGTTGTTATTTAATGCGACCATTCCACTCAACGTGTTTACATATGTGAATAGAGGATTTATGGTTGTTGTACCTTATGAATTCGTGAGGAAAATTTTCTCAAACAAAGCTATTTGAAATTCAAACTGCGTTTATTTATTTTTTATTTTTTATTTATTATTATTATTTTGTTTGTTTTGTGTACACAGAGGCGTAGCGAGGGGGGCAGAGGGGGGACATATGTCCCCGGGCGCAAGCTAGTTAAAGCGCCAAAATGTGCTTTGATATTATATTATTGGTAAAAATAATGGGTTTGAGAGTTGAAAAAAAGAAAAGGGGGCGCTTTAAAATGGATCTTGTCTCCGGGCGCAAATATTGTCCCCGGGTGTCAAAGACCCTAGCTACGCCTCTGTGTGTACAGCCAGTCTTTGTTGAAAAAAAAACCACCAAAAAAACCGTTTATATGGTCAAATGGAAAGAGATAATCATGAGATACAAATGTGTGAATTATATTATGTCTTTTATGCGCAGTTTATGTAAATATGTCAAGTTACAAATATGAAGTTTCTTCTGATTCTTCTAGTTTTTGATGTTATTTAAAAGCAACAATTTTAAAAATGTTTTTAAAAAATTGTTAGTCTTACTACGTACTCAATTCTTTTATGAAGGAGTACTATTTTTGAAAAAAAAAATTAATTGAGAACCGTCGATGTCTTAACATTCTAATGAATCTACATCATAAACTGCCTGCCACCCCTTCGCATTCTTTCTCAGATGCTTCACTTAGTTCCGTGGTCGAGGCGCTAGCGAGGGTCTCCAATGTTCAAAGAAGAGCAAATGGGATAAACACAGAGGCTAGGCGAGGTGGTCCGTGCTCGTGGGCCGCGCGGAAGACGTTAAAGCGAAACCAAAAGTGCCGGGCTGTTTGTTAACATACGGAGAAATTATTTATTTACGGGCCCGGCGAGTAACTGGTCACATATGTGGGAAACATGTTTGATAGACCCACAGTGAGTGTAACAGGAAACATCAAGTGGGCATTAGCAGCACAGGCAAAAACTATCTGTGGATACCATAGCGTGCGCTTTTGGATATTTTTTTTTGTTGTGTACTAAATCAACCATTTGAAACTCATTCTGAAAGTCTTTTTGAGACCGGATTGACACACCTGGGGGGGGGGGGGAATATTTCAAAAATTGGAGGGGAATATTCAGGAACTGGACGGCCGGGGTTGGGGGTGGGTTAAGTGGACATGCGCCCCTCTCTTTGCTGCTTCATTAAGAATTTTTAGAAAAAAAAAGTTTTAGGTCTGTAAGTTCTGTATTTGCAGAGTCATGATCATGGTCATTGTCACGGTCAGATCACGTGATGTAGTTCTGTGTCTGTGTGTCTTGTTGTGTGAGTGAACGATGGTGTGAGTTTTTTCCCCTTCGTTATTTCCCCTGCTATCACGCGAATTTAACTCAGCCTCTGGTTTGACACAAAAAATACGTGGGGGAAAAAAAGGTGTGTACATTTGGTGGTGTACAAAGATTAGGTGTGACAAACTGTTCAGTCATGATTAGACTGACAGCGTGGACAATGATTAGACGTGACAGCTTGGACAATGATTAGACGTGACAACTTGGACAATGATTAGACGTGACAGCTTGGACAATGATTAGACTGACAGCGTGGACAATGATTAGACGTGACAGCTTGGACAATGATTAGACGTGACAGCTTGGACAATGATTAGACGTGACAGCTTGGACAATGATTAGACGTGACAGCTTGGACAATGATTAGACGTGACAGCTTGGACAATGATTAGACGTGACAGCTTGGACAATGATTAGATGTGACAGCTGGCTATACCCATTGATCCCAAATAACCTACATACAACCTCATAAGACAACTAAGATCTTTTTCGTGCTAGTTGTTTCATTTCTCCCAACCTGAAGTGGAGATGTTGTTGTGAATAATAATGATAAAGTTTTTACGGTGTCAATCTAATAAATTGCAGATGGGAGCAGAATTATTATTTGAATTCATAATTTGTTTATATATATATTTTTTTTTTTAATTAAGAGACATTGTTTTTTCCACGGGGACAATGTCTTTAGTCCCATTACGGTCACTGGAAAATTTTGTAGCCAATTTTTGGTTCAGAAATTCGTAAGTAGAAGACTGAACTGCACTGGACGAGTGCATCATATTTCTGCGCGCCATGGTGCGCATAGAATGAAGACACGCTGTCAATGTGAAATTGACACGACAACAAACTGCCAGAAACTCTAATAAAAAAGGAAAGGCGAATCAATCGCTGTTGCATGTTGGGAACACACCCTCCACACACACACACACACACACACACACAAACACAGACACACACGCACGCACACGCACACACACGCACATACACGCACAAACACATCCATAGCTGCCAGCTGGTCTAATTGAGCGTGTTTGATCGCCTCTATTAGTCGTCCCATCAATCTTATTAGGTGCGACAAAAAGGCATCGCAGCACGTGCCGCATGAGACTCCCACTGTCGCATTAAGGCGCTTTGTGTTTGATTCCTACCGGCCCGATCCATTATGATCCCCCCCCCCATCCGTCCGCCCCTATGCACCCTCACCTGCTGGCGCCCAGAGGTGATAAATGATAAGCCCTAGTAAGAGAACTCCGCCCCCACCACTTCTCTCCCGCACCACCCACAGACACTTTTGCACCACCCACACACACACACACTTGCACCACCCACAGACACACATGCACATACCCAACGGACAAGCCCTCGGACCAACCGACTTCGCACTCGTTGTAATTGTGTAAAGCCACCCGATGCGGTGTCAAATATAAAACATCGACTCCCTCTCTACAGTAACTCACAACAAGATATGTGTCGTGTATTTGACCGGGATAATCTATTGCTGAAAGAAAAAATACTAACTGGATGAACTAAAAATCCATTGCATTTGTTGAATATAAGCCCGCGATGGGCTTATGTTTGCTTAATGTAATGGCTGTAATGAATGTAGCATGATTATGGCTGTAATTTATTATGAATGGCTTGTGTTCAAATTGTTTTATTTTTGAGCTGAAAATGTACAATGCAATCAAAAAACATTTCCATTTATTTGGATCAATAAAAGAATATTATCTCATCTTATCTTATCTTATCTTATCTTAATGATTGTAGCAGGTCCATGGCTTTAATGATTGTAACATGACCATTGCTGTAATGACTGTAGCATGCTTATGGTTGTAATGCTTGTAGCATGCCCATGGCTGTCATGACAGTAGCATGCCCTTGAATGTAGCATGCCAATGGCTATAATGATTGTATCACGTCCATGGCTGTAATGACTGTAGGATGCTCATGGTTGTAATGATTGTAGCATGCACATGGCTTTAGTGATTGTAGAATGCTCATAGCTTTACTGTTTGTACAGTATATTAAGCCAATTAGACTCGCCTACAACACTTAGTGTAAATTCTCAATTCGCTGTTGAGTTCTCGTTCATGTGTTGTTTTTTATTATAATGAAGACTTTCATCTTACAAGACATGATCAATGTTTGGTAAATCTGTCTGGATTGACCACCTTAAACAAAATTTAAGGACACCTTACCTCAAAATATGGAAACTGAAATTGAGGATCAAAAACAGACAAGACTTTTGACCAAAGAGGTTTCCAGGTTCTTTGATCAGGCGACTAAGGTTCTTGGAACAGGCAAATGGGACTTTTGGAACTTTGAAAAGAGCTTTGTTGGAACTGGTATTTAGAGCTGCCCAGGAGTACTAGATTTAATACACACACAAGACACACACACAAGGCACATATACACTCATACACATAGACACACACAAAACAGCAACACATTTTCTTGTTTTATTGTTGTTGTTGTTGTTTAGCATATTGACAAAAGTTGCTGAAGTTGCCGTTAAAAAAGAAACCAAAGTACTACAACCATTTTGTTTGTCGATTTCGATCTTAGGCTCATCAATCGCTCCACCCTTTTTCATGCCATAATACATTTTGTCCTCTTAGCTTTATCGATATCTTTGAAAAACATTACCAAATAAATCTCCCCGCCCCCCCCCCTCCAAGTCGTGCCATGATGTACATCAGGAATCTGCATCATTCCCAAATTTCCAACCCCACCCCTCCCCCCAATCAAATAATCCAACCTCACACCCTTTTCTTGTCAAGGTTCCAACTGCAGGACATGTGTGACGGATATTTGAATCTTACTAAAGTCGTTACGTTTGAGAGAAGAGCTGGTCCTTGGGACTCCGACCTTGTTATTTTAACCCTTAAATTAAAGGATCAGAACAAGGCCGTTCGACCGGAGCCTCCTTTGACGTCTGTTACACAAACATCCCTGTTTGCGGGGGGGGAGCAATGCCAGAGGTCATCCGTCACCATTTCGTGTCAGACATGACGCGCGCCCTTTGATTACTGGCCTCTGTCCGGCCGGTGATCCGAACCGCTGGACAATAGCTTTTATGGGTCGGCCACTGGACATGACCCACATCAGAGGCCGACAGGTCGAAATAACAACTGGGGCCTCGTCAGGCAATAAAATGGTCATTTCAAGGCGTGAAGTCTGACCCCGCGGTCTCAGTCGTTAGCCAGGTTTTCTTCCTATTTGGAGTCTGAGACGTCGAGATTCGAATCCGCATAGAAAAATAAAATAGAGAAGCATTTTAAAGAATTGTTTCACTCTCTCGTTGACACTTTTATTATTCTTTTTCTACTTCCGCTTGGGAGAACAATTCTTCTATGACGTCATTAGAAATCTGCGTCCATAACTGGAATATTTAGTACTAGTTATAGCTGGCCAAATATTGGCGATGGCAGGGCGTGAACTTCCCATCTGCTAAAGTTACTTGACAAAACATGAGCTCAAGTAACGCACATTTAAGGATCCCAATGGCTTTGCAACATCCTTATCCCCGCCCCCCCCCCAACCCCACCCATGATACGTCACTGCACACTTTTTTATTTCACGCCCATGAACTATATTAATATTCTGATGTCCCAACCACCTTTTTAAACCGAATATTGATTGCATCATATTTAAATTGAGACGATTTCATTTGCCGAAAAGAAAATATTACGCACCAAACGCAGTTGCGTTATTTAAAAAGTATATTTTCGCGTAGTTATCGGGAATTATTTTTGCGCGCTGTCCGGAAATGGAGGCAGACACTCTGATTTACATCGCAAAGAATTTTAGCAAGTTCTTCGTTCCTGTTATTTCTAAGGTATATGCACGTCTCAATGTACGACCATTCGACAGCTAACAATCAATACCAGAGGCGTAGCGAGGGTGTTTGTCACCCGGGGACAAAATTCGCGCCCGTGGACAAGATCCATTTTAAAGCGCCCCCTTTTCTTTTTTTCAACTCTCAAACCCATTATTTTTACCAAAAATATAACATCAAAGCACATTTTGGCGCCCCTAACTAGCTGGCGCCCGGGGACATCTGTCCTCCCCTGCACCCTCGCTACGCCTCTGGTCAATACAGTGTAAATATTTGATTACTATGTTATGACATTGTGCTCATGTTTGTAATAAAAATTAACTATTTACTATTACGTCTTGTTTTCTCTGAGCCTCTAAAAAAAAAAAAAAAAAAAAAAAAATTTTTTAATAAAAATTAACTATTTACTATTTCGTCTTGTTTTTTCTGAGCCTCTAAAAAAAAAAAAAAAAAAAAAAAAACAACAACTTTTTTTAACAACGATCATAGCGTATTTTTGAAATAAAAGTTACATCTTTAATAAATATTTATTTTATGGTGTGGCTGCTTCCTTTGCACTACCGGCCCTCCCCTACTCAACATGGTTTATATTATTAGTACTGAAAAAGTGGGGAGTGGGGGAGTGGGATACTGTCAAGCGGGGTGAGTTATCTGTGACAGTTAAACGCTGGGAAATAGGTTGATTTTTTTTTCGGAGGCGACTATTATATTAATCAATAAAGTGCCGCGTGTATGGTTAAGGACTGTCCGTAGGACTATCTGTAGGACTATCTGTAGCCCTTTTTGTTTAAAGGCCGACAGGTAAGTTGTAGGACTGTCTATAGGCCTATTGTAAAAGGGTCGCCGTACATTATAGAGAATTAGAAGTCAACTTTTTGCTTTGCAACACTTAGACCCACAGGGTGTTTGACGAAATAACCGGTTCCTGTGTAAATAAACAACTACCCACAGTTAACATCTAGTATTAAATATTTCATACAATGCCTTTCATGTGATGTGAAATAACAGCTCACAGTTGCATCTTAGACGATAATATTGCTCACCCAGGCGGTTTGACCAATTTCTAACAAAATCATGTCAACTGACCTCTGCCTCTAGGGACGGAACTATTCGTGAATTTGAGGGGTTGCGCGTGTAAGTGGAAAATATAAACAATTTTTGGTGTGGTTGTATTGACTGACTTGAATAGTCACAAACATTAAGTCAGATTCGAAAATATTAAGTCATAATTGAAAACATTAAGTCATAGTTGAAAACATTAAGGAATAGTTGAAAACATTAAGTCAGAGTTGAAAAATTAAGTTAGAACTGAAAACATTAAGTCAGATTTGAAAACATTAAGTCAAAGTCGAAAGAATTAAGACAGAGTTGAAAACATTACGTCATAGTTGAAAACATTAAGTCAAAGTCGAAAAAATTAAAACAGAGTTGAAAACATTTAGTTAGAGTTGAAAATATTAAGACATATTCGAAAACACTCATTTGGATTTGATAACCGTGAGTCTTGAAACGCTCATGATACACTTTAACCCACCCACTGCGACTTTCTCTTTAAGCTTAAATGACGCGACCACCAGTGACACGACCATGAAATCACCGGCCGGGATATCCCGGATTTTACGGTGCGGAACAGGGCAATATACACGACGAATCTTCCCGTGATTTAAAAGGCGTCCTGTCGGAGGTCCCACTGACCGCTCGGCATTTTTATGGCCTCCCCCTGCTCGGGACACTGAATGGACCTGGCAGCTGGGGTAACGTAACGCGTACGTCACGGCGGCTACCTCTGGCCATTAATACACATCCGGTGTGGAATGATGAAAGGCTGCAAAGACGCATACCATTGGCCGCGCGTGGTCATCTATCACGCCCAGTTGTCAATTTGTGCGTCACGCATCGGGGAAGTGGTCAGCAAATCGGTGCGATTAACAGGGAAATGAAAGAACAGGGGGAGGGGGGGGGGCTCTTAGGGCTCTTAGCAATGATTTGGTTTTGAAATCCACATTAAGGCAAATTTTCCAAGGATACGCCGCAGCAATTTTGACGTAAGACTTTTGGCGGCCACGCGGATATTGTAGTTTATTGCTATTAAAATGAGAGCGGAAATTTCTTGAGCGCGAGAGGTTCAGATTGTAGCTTTGATCAGGCCAACAATTCCGTCATGCACTTGTGAAAAGTTATTAGGTTGGGTAATTTGGGGGTGGGGGGGGGGGTTTGGGAATCCTAATAAAAAGCAGTTTTTCTACAATTTTTGCATAGCATTTCTAGTTTGAAAATAAATTAGGTGATTATTCAACCCCTCCTCCCTATTTTTTGTCACCCATAGGCTCTGTAGTCGCCAATACACGCACAGGTAGCTGCATATTTTCCAGTTAACAGCACCAACAAACCCTTTATTGTGTACTCCGCAATTTTGCTGACCCCGATATCCCTTAGAGTCTCTCCCATGATACCCGTCATATTATTTCCCCTGATACCCTCATATTATCTCACCTGATACCCCTCATAATATCTCCCCTGATACCCCTCATATTATCTCCCCTGATACCCGTCATATTATCTCCCCTGGTACCCCTCATATTATCTCCCCTCATACCCCTCATATTATCTCACCTGATACCCCTCATATTATCTCACCTGATACCCCTCATATTATCTCCCCTGATACCCTCATATTATCTCTCCTATTACCCCTCATATTATCTCCCCAGATACCCCTCTTGTTATCTCCCCTGATACACCTCATATTATCTCCCCTGATACCCTGATATTATCTCCCCTGAAACCCCTCATATTATCTCAATGATAGCCCTCATATTATCTCTCCCGATACCGCTCATATTATCTCCCCCGATACCCCTCATATTATCTCCCCTGAACCCCTGATATTATCTCCCCAGATAGCCCTCATATTATCTCCCCCGATACCCCTCATTTTCTCTACTCCGATACCTCTCATACCGCCCCCCCCCCC
Organism: Lymnaea stagnalis; assembly: GCA_964033795.1. Lineage (NCBI taxonomy): Eukaryota > Metazoa > Mollusca > Gastropoda > Lymnaeidae > Lymnaea > Lymnaea stagnalis. The sequence continues at coordinate 131,808 of CAXITT010000013.1, read as the reverse complement.
CCTTTTTCCCCTCACCCCCCAACCGTCACAACAACCTTTCGGAGGCCGTTTTGTTCTTTCCTCCTCTGTCGCACCTGCAACTCATCCCCACTGACAGTAACGGCAGCCCCTCAAGTCCGTTATTAGATCGATTTGTGGGGAACCCTCCTGATTTATCGATCAGCTGACCACTTAATCGGCCATCACGGTCGGCGTTAAGACTCATGTAACAGCCTGGAGGAATCGCTGACACTCAGCGGATTGGCCGTTCTTGGCGAGGTCAAGCCATTGATGGTAGTTTCGGTCGGTGATTGAAGTCTCCTTCGCAGAACCCGGACCAGCTCACTTCTCTACCCTTTCCACACCAATGTTTTCTATAAATAAATCTACTAACTTTCTTATCAGTTTGTATTTGTCTTCATGATATTTGCTGTTTGTTTGTTAATGTTTTGAGAGTGTCTTAAGCCAGTGCTTCTCAAACTTCTAAACGTAAATTAACTGCATGAAAAAAAGCCACATGACAGGTTCCCCAATTCTTAGTCATGGTCTTTTTTTTTGGTGGGTTTTTTTCCCCTTCTTTTTTTTCTTGATCGTTTTTAAGATGACCATGGCCTAACTAAGGTATACTTTTAAGGAATAGTTTTGTACGTCTTTTTTTGTTTTTTTTTTAAATTGATGTATCTTTTATCTTTAAAGTTCAGTTGACTTTTGGAGCCTGATAACGTCTCTTACTTGTATTAGATGAAAAATCTGAAAAAAAAAATAAAATAGATAAAGCGTTATATTATTTGTATTGTGTCGTCCTAGCTAGGGATTGGGGGGGGGGGAATTGGGGGCCCTGGGGCTTGGCCTCTTTAGGGGCCCTGCATTTTGATATTCGACATTATTTAATGTAAAAAAAAATAAATTCGGACACGCCTTTGGAGGCCCCCCTGAAGTAGGGGCCCGGGGGAATTTCGAATTTGGACCCCCCTCCCCCTCCGCTATTTACCCATCACGCTTAGATAACATCGGACACGTAAGTTTCTGGCTTGCATCAGCTTTCTCTGAGACTGCTTCATTGCATACTACAGCTTTCTCTGAGACTGCTTCATTGCATACTACACGTTTCTCTGAGACTGCTACATTGCATACTACAGCTTTCTCTGAGACTGCTTCATTGCATACTACAGCTTTCTCTGAGACTGCTTCATTGCATACTACACGTTTCACTGAGACTGCTTCATTGCATACTACAGCTTTCTCTGAGACTGCTTCATTGCATACTACACGTTTCTCTGAGACTGCTACATTGCACACTGCAGCTTTCTCTGAGACTGCTTCATTGCATACTACACGTTTCTCTGAGACTGCTACATTGCATACTACAGCTTTCTCTGAGACTGATACATTGCACACTACAGCTTTCTCTTAGACTGCTACATTGCATACTACAGCTTTCTCTGAGACTGCTACATTGCATACTACAGCTTTCTCTGAGACTGCTACATTGCATACTACATCTTTCTCTGAGACTGCTTCATTGCATACTACAGCTTTCTCTGAGACTGCTTCATTGCATACTACAGCTTTCTCTGAGACTGTTACATTGCACACTACAGCTTTCTCTGAGACTGCTTCATTGCATACTACAGCTTTCCATGAGACTGCTTCATTGCATACTACAGCTTTCTCTGAGACTGTTACATTGCACACTACAGCTTTCTCTGAGACTGCTACATTGCATACTACAGCTTTCTCTGAGACTGCTACATTGCATACTACAGCTTTCTCTGAGACTGCTACATTGCATTAAACATCTTTCTTTGAGACTGCTACATTGCATACTACAGCTTTCTATGAGACTGCTTCATAGCATAGTACAGCTTTCTCCGAGACTGCTGCTACATTCCATCTTGCCTTTGTTTTGATTATGATCGCAAATGGTACCATTTTACCACACAACATTTGCTTTCAACTTTTCTTTCTTTTTTTTTCTTTCTTTGACAATAGCATCTCTAGAAATCTATAAAAACCACAATATGTGCCTTCGGTTATATAAATATGTATATTTATATCAATACATAGTCCAATTTGTTGCTATCCTAGCTCAGCGGTAGGGAGCCTCATCATGGCAGAGTTTGATGGTATTTATTGTTGCGCCCTATACGTGTATTTTTGAGGCCGGGGTTTTTAAATGACCTGTTAATTGTAATATTGAGTCTATTTATTTAGTTTTTAAAAACACAATTTTCTCTGGTTTTGGAGGGGAGGAGGAGTTCCTCGAAAAAAGGACATGTAAGCCATGAAGGTCATGTGTGTCATGTAGGGCTTATGCTCTACGTTGGTCCTGTTGGCCATGTAGGTCATAAGTGCCATGTGTGCCATGTAGGTCCCGTAGGTCGTGTTGGTCATGTAGGCCATGTGGGCCTTGTAAGCCATGTAGGTCATGTGTGCCATGTATGCCATGTCGGTCATGTAGGTCATGTGAGCCATGTAGGCCTTGATTTTTATGTGTACCATGTAGGCAATGTAGGCCATGTAGGTCATGTGTGTTATGTGGGCCTTGTAGGTCATGTAGGTCGTATGTGGCATATAGGTCATGTTTGACATATGTGCCTTGTAGGCCATGTAGGTCATTAGGGCTATTTTGGCCTTGTAGGCCATGTAGGTCATGTTTGCCATGTTGGCCTTGCAGGTCATATGTGCCATGTTGGCCTTGTATGTCATGTATGTCATATGTGCCATATAGGCCATGTGTGCGATATGGGAATTGCGGGCCTTGTAGGTCATGTGTGTCATGTTGGCCTTCAAGGCCATTTAGGTCACGTAGGCCAGAATGGAGTTCCTAATTTATTTTCTTTTATAATGAAACATGGTTCTTTTAAGTTGAACGCCTAGTGTTTATTTTACTGTCATTGCTCATTATACAGTCAGTGTTTATTATACTGTCTTTGTTTATTATAATGTCATTGTTTATTATACTGTCATTGTTTATTATACTGTCATTGTTCATTGTACTGTCATTGTTTATATACTGTCATTGTTTATTATACTGTCATTGTTCATTATACTGTCATTGTTTATTATACTGTCATTGTTTATTATACTGTCATTGTTCATTATACTGTCATTGTTTATTATACTGTCATTGTTTCTTTTACTGTCATTGTTTATTATACTGTCATTGTTTATTGTACTGTCATTGTTTATTATACTGTCATTGTTTATTATAGTGTCATTGTTTATTATACTGTCATTGTTTATACAAATGAAATAGCCAATACAATCATGTGTCTTTGGACTATAAATGATTTTTTAGTGGTTTTGCTCCAAATTCTTTTTTTTTTTTTTCAATTTATTTTTCATCCTAGTAGCAATGTTCAACTCATGTTCAACTTGTGTTCAACTTCCCTTTCTTTTCTCCAATTTCATTTCTTAAAGTTACATTTTCTTTTTTCTTCCCTTGCACTACTTTTTTTTTTTTTTTTTTTTTTTTTATTTTTTTTTTTTTTTTTTTTTTTATTTTTTTTTTTAATTTTTTTTTTTTTTTTTTTTTTTTTTTTTTTTTTTTTATTTTTTTTTTTTTGTTTTTTCTTCTATTTTTTTTTTTTTTTTTTCAATTTATTTTTCATCCTAGTAGCAATGTTCAACTCATGTTCAACTTGTGTTCAACTTCCCTTTCTTTTCTCCAATTTCATTTCATAAAGTTACATTTTCTTTTGTCTTCCCTTGCACTACTTCGTCTTCTGGTTCACTTAACTAACTCTCCTCTTGGCATTTTTTGGGGAGACTCCTAATTTTCTTAGTCTCCCACCACTAACCCACCCCCTTCTCCCCATAACATGCTACTCCCCACTCTACCTCCCCCCCCCCCCCCCCAATCTTTCACTCGGTCTAATGCACGTTCACCAATAAATTGTGTCAGTACCGTAATATGACCATATTTCTCTCTGTCCACACCGTTGGTAGCTGGGACTGTGGGGGTCCCTAACTGTCACCTCACGTGATTTACTTGCACACGATCGGATCTCGTCCATTTTCCTGACATGATTTACTCGTGTCTTCTAGTTATAACTTCCCTTCCCCCCACCCCCCCCCCTTTTTTTCCCCACACACCCACATCTTCTAATACTGAAACTACAGAAGCAGATGCCTTTGTTAATCAGCCCTATCTCTCCCATTTCATGTTACAACGGACGAGACGTGGAGTCGGAGTCGAAACTGTTTGTTTTTTGCAATAGTAGTAGTAATAGTACAGTGTGTTCGACTCCGGAATAGCATCTTATTTTATGTCCTAAAAGAAATCCATTGTGTCCTTCCAATCCATATTTGTACCCACAATCATCAACACAAGTTTGGAGTCGGGTTAGGATTCGGATATCCAGACTCACGGATTCGAATTCGCTATTTATTCGACTTCCCACTAGTCGACTCTTGTTAGTACTCCAATGGTGGCCTCTTATATCAACTTTCCTTCGGCATGCACGAGTTGAGAGAGGGGGTGGGGAGAAACCAGCAGATGCCAGTCCTGGAAATGTAAGGGTCGGCCCAGTAATTGGTTTGTAATTAAAGACATATTTTATTAATAAGACCGGACCACGCCGGACATTGGACACTAATCTCGAAAGTTGCAAACATTGTGATAGAATTGTGGCTAAACACGTTGTCCTGGACATGAGGCAGGCCTGTGAGTCATCTCTAGGACACTATTTCGCTAAAATGTGTTGATATAATGATAATGCCTACCTTAACCAAAGGTTGAAGTAGCTAGTGGAATGCTATTGCCAGCAGTGTAAACTGTTATCAACGTTTTACTTTGCCCATGGCGAAGGCTTACAAAAGTCAAAATACATTATTTTCCATGTAACATTGCCACTTATGCTACAAGATGGCTCTGATGTCACTAACGCTGCCAGATGCCTCTGTTGTCACTAAAGGAAATTCCCGAAACTGCGCTAAATGAGATTCTTAAAAATATCGCAAGTGCGTTTGGTGGGTAACATTCTCTTCTTTTTTAATGAAAGAGTTGGTTTAATAAATCTTGGATGTAAAAGAGAGTGGGACTTTTTTTTGGGGGGGGGGGGGGGGGTTGAGCTAGCACTATCTAACTGGGAATCTTACAAAGTGCGTTACTTGACTTCGTCTTTTGTCATGTGTAGCTCTAGTAGATGGGATGGTCACGCATTTCGGCCCCCATTCTTTGGCGGTGCTATAGATAGTAATAATAATGATGACCTTGATAATAATATTCTTCTTCTTCTATATCTTAATTGATGATGATAATAATATTAGTAGTAGTATTAATAGTATTTCGCTCAAGTACAGCTTTTCTAATGAATTAACAAATCGCAACAGATCTACCAAAGTCATGGTGACTGTTGAAAGAATCGCGATCCACGAAGTCATCTTTGGGATTAAACTTTACTTTTAAGACCTATTTGACCAATTCTGTTGACCACAATCTCAGTCTGCGATATTCTGATTTCGACTTTGCCTCAAATTTAGCTGCAAAATAACTTGCGTCAGAGATCATTTTATTGAGTTGGCCAATTTTTATTGTTTCAATTATTTGAGTCTGTCTCAATTACGTCACAGACAAAATGTGCTTCAACTACGTCACAACCAAAGTTCTGTGCCTTAGGCACTCGACCGATGTGTAACTTAGGCTTTTAAGAAAGTTGGAGATGGGGAGGGCCAGGGTGGGGGGGGGGTCGATCTGCTGCTGGCCCTGGGTGACATGGACTAAATTTATCACCACGGCGTGAGTCACCCCTACCAGAGGCTGACCACGGTTTAGTATTTGCTCAAGTTATTCAACTATTTTTTTTTCCTCCTTTAAAAAAACCCTCCTAAAAAACTGTGAAATGATGAATGGCATCAACAACTAGCTATTTCTCACCGTATTCCAATTATGAACTTCTTGAATTTAAAAAAAAATATATATATATATATATATCCTTTGTCTATTTCAAGTTAATATAACACCCAACCGTTCAGCATGCCACTAGAATGTCATAATATAATTTGGAATTTAATACATTAAAGAAAGCATTGTCATTAGTTTCATTGAGTGATTTATTAATTTAAAAAAATATGTTTTTATTATTCTGTTTACACTTTGTGTTAGAGCGAACCTCTTTCCTAGTGTATCGTTCCATTTTTTGAGCTGTCCCACGTTGATCTCAAAGATGGCCCGGCACATCAGACTTCATCACCTTGTATTAAATTCTAGTTCAAAACCATCTGTTTTGTCCCACCACGAAGAACGCCAGAGTGAGGAGGAGAGGTGAACACTATTATGGAGAAGTTTGGACATCTAGCGTTACTGGATTTTGAACTCAGAATTAGCATGTTGTCATTGTCTTGTTGAGACTCCCAAATAGCATGTTGTCATTGCGTTATTGAGACTGCCAACTAGCATGGTATCATGTGTTGTCATGTGTTGTCATGTGCTATTGAAACTGCCAACTAGCATGTTGTAACATTGTCATAGTAATTTTATGTCCAGATTGTCGTAATTATTTAATGTCCACAGAGTTATTTAATGTCCACATTATCATAGTTATTTAATGTCCACATTATCATAGTTATTTAATGTTCACATTCTCATAGTTATTTAATGTCCACATTATCATAGTTATTTAATGTCCACATTGTCATAGTTATTTAATGCCCACATTGTCATAGTTATTTAATGCCTACATTCTCATAGTTATTTTATGCCCACATTGATTCAATTGAAATTGCCCCCTCCTCTTCATGACCAGTCAATTAACGGTGATGTAATGTTTTGTAACAGAGCAGCAACGGGGCCTCGGAGTAACTGTCACCAAGGCTTTGTGGGCAATAAATTTATCCCTGATAAAGATCCCAACACCGCGACATCTGGGCAACGGGCCTGTCGTAATAGCCGTGACGCCACGGTGGGGTCCCAGGGGTCGAAGTCATCTCAAGTTGTGGTCAATTGATAGTCAGTGGAACTAGTTAAATTTAAACTCTGTAATGGGCGCTTGTGGAGAACAGGGCGGGAGGAGAACGGTTGTTAAAAGGATGAAAGGGCTGGGGGAGAACTGAAAGGGGGGAGGAAGATGGGCCGAGAGAAAAAAAATCAACTTGGAAAGAGAATACAATTTAGGAAGGACAGAGTGGAGCAGAGAGGTATAAAGCAAAATATCGAGGTAAACAAAAGCGTCCCATCAAACAAACCATCTTGAAGACTTCCACAAAAGGTTGGGAAACTTGGACATTCTTTAAAAAAAAATATTTAAAAAAAAGATATTAAAAAAAGAGGGTTGTGTGCAGTGCTTGGCAACCAAGATATTGTAACTAGCAGCGGCGTATTGGTGCTGGTTAATCTTTGTTGCTGTTGTTGTTTTTTTACCTACAAGAGTCTTGAAGCCCGAAAAAGCTTCACCTGAACCAGACAGGAAAAACAGCATCCTGTCAACTTGACCTCCTGTACTGTCACATACGCGGCACTTGATTGTGTAACATCAGTCATATCTGTCTCTTGCTCCTCGTTTGTGATGGGAGTATAACAGATTTAGTGAGTCATGGAATGTTTGGGAAAGAATTTGTTCCATCGTATTATAAAGAACAGCTATCTGACCACACAATGATTCACGCTGGAACCTAACAGCTATTCTGACCACGCAATGATACACGCAGGAACCTAACAGCTATTCTGACCACACAATGATACACGCAGGAACCTAACAGCTATTCTGACCAATGATGCACGACAGCTCTTCTACGGATCAATTTTTGGGAACATCAAATACTAAAAGACTTTCAAGACTGAACACAATATGCGCAATTTAATCAAACAAATTTTATTTCATTTGGATCTATAGAGAGCATATCATTTGTTCTTCTTTTTAAGTATAGACTCTAAAAAAAAAGTGTGGGATGGGAGAGGTACATGATGAAAACAAGCTTTTTACAAGAACCAATTCCTTCGGGTCTCTCGGGGCCAGTGAACAACGCAAGCCTTGAATTCATCTTGGAATTTCAGGGTCTGTACCAAGAATATAAAAAAAACAACAACAAAATATTCCATTTTAAAGACAGACGGCTCCCCGCGGGAAAACCCAGACCCACCGCTCACGTAGACACTTAAGATGCACTGAGAAAACTGTGGCAGGGCTGTGCGTTTGGGATACAATGAACAGCGTTGAAGGGATGGGTCTTGTGAAAAGAATATCAGTCATTTTTCATAATATGCCTGTTACGGAAAACTTAAGCTGTTCATAAATAAGTTTTGTTTAAACTAGGTGTTGTTTTTTTTTTGTTTTTTTTGGGGGGGGGGGGGGGGGTTTCCCCCAGAATAAAAAGTCTTAAGTTGAGGTTAGATATATTAAGACTGTCCTTAGTCTTTTCGACAATTTAAAAACAATATATTTTTTTTTTAAGTGTAACTCAACTCAGCTCTAACACTTTGGAAACTAAATTCTATGTGAGTATGTTTGTTCAAACCAACAACAAAAAAAAATTATAAAAATAATAAGACAGTAGTGTAATAGTATACATGACCAAGAAACTCTATAACAAACCACCTGAACAATCAGACCCCTTTAGTTCGGTACAAATTCAAATAGTTAGCAATCTCATCACAGTTTTGACAGGGGAATGGAAACCATTGTTTACACTAAAAATTACTAGATTCTTCTTGTTGGTTTGTTTGTGTTCTTTTCTGTAAACGCATACGTTACTTAAAGTGATACCATTTAAAAATCTAACTTAAAATTAAATTATTATTTTTTTTTCCTGTTCGTCACAATAACTTGGCTAGACATTTACTAAGGACTGGGACTGAAAAAGTGGGGGCGGGTAATTTGCGGTTGAAAACGAACATTTCAGACAAACTGAGCGATCTTCCAAATGACGCGCCGTGGCACGTCAAGAAAGAAGTTCTTCATTTTCGCAGCATCTGTTAAGACTGCATGTCTGAAAGAGGCTGATTAGACTGCGCGGCATTGGTGTAACCAGTAACATACCCCCGCATCATACCCCCGCGCAACGTGTCCCTACTACGTCTCGGTATTTATTTACACGACAGCAGGGCGAGGGTAACACGACACGAGACAGTCTCTCTCTCTCTCTCGCGGGCTGGGTGGGTGGGGGGGGGGGGGGGG
>CAXITT010000013.1:98964-122400 GCA_964033795.1 Lymnaea stagnalis | reverse complement strand
ATATATATATATATATATATATAAATTCACTATTAGCGCAACAAAAGAGGTGAAGGTTATACAAAGAATGAACGCCCATGGCCACTCTCCTTTTTTTCATGAATACTACAGCCACCTAGTGAACATGCTTTGAGCCTTTGGGCGTCGGTGCATGGTATTACGGTTGATTGACCAGAGGAGCAGTTGATAAACCGGAATATGTACTTGAGGTTAGAAATGCAGTTATTTCAAAGCCTAAAGTTACATTATTTGGTTTTGTCAACCAAAAGACAGGTGTGAGAAATACAATTCTATTACAGCGATTCCGTTGAAGACTGCACAAAAAGATTGCACCCAGACAAACAGACAGACAGATGGATAGACAGATGGACAGACAGACAGACAAATAAACAGACGGACAGACAGGCATGAAATCAAACTGAAATGGACGTAACCATGACAATGTCCCCCACTCCTCCCCCCCCCCCCCCCCCCTCCCCCCACCTTTCTAATATTGTAGAGAATTTGCTCAAATCATTGCTCCACTGTAAGTGAAGACGCCTCACATAAAAAAAAAAAAAAGAGAATCCATTACAACCATGATACACGAATGCGAGCAACTTTTCTTGTCACTTCTCTCTCTAATACATTCTCGTCAACTTGGTGGATGAGAAAGCGGTTTCTTTCTCATGTATTTATTATTTTTTCTTCTAAGAATGTGTTACAGACATCCGCGAGTCACGCTTAGGTTGCCATTCCTTTCGCTCTGTGCCGAGCTCATACAAGATTCGGGTTAATTTGATGACGGCTGCAATGACCAGACACAGCGTGTGTTTTTTCTTCTTCTTCTTCTCTTCTTGTGAATCTAGTGATGAAAGTTTTCTGTCCACCCGATTGCCTAACGTAAACATGCACGGACGTGACGTGACCCTGTCAGCATTTGAGCCAGGTCTTTATTCTAAGTCTCGAGTAAAATGCAGTGGTCCTCAATCTTCAGCATAACGATTTTCTTGAAGGGTCACAGTGATAAACTCATTTTAAAAAAAAAATTTAAAAAAAAAAAAATTTAACAGAGAGTCGATTTTTTAAAAATTGCATTAATAATTTTTATACCAACAAAAAATAAAATAAGTTAGTTTATTTGTGTCATGCATTTAAACTAGGTTTGGGGTGTGGAAGCGAGGTGAGGGGTGGGGGGTGAAAAGCATTTGAAGACACATAAATGCTTCCACAGTCTTTGATTCCATTAGTTGATCAGACATCTAAACTGTGGCAAGGTATATAGCATCGATGAAATACTAGAAACGACGTTTGAAGACATCCCTACTCCTAAGGTATCTACGGCCGTGCAAAATGAGAACCCTTGGAGTAAAAAAAAAAACAAAAACAAAAAACAAAAAACCCGCAGACTGAGCCGATCTTCCAGCTGTCAGACCCTTGTGTTACGGGTGTAGCCATTGGCTGACGTCTGGTTTACTTGTCGCATTCTTCCTTCCAAAGAATAATGGGAAGATGAGAATCTACCAGACTTGGTGTTCACATGGGGGTTGCACGTTCTCCAAAGGAAGACAGAAGACACACGTTTCCTCACCAAGCCTTGAAAACAATAACAGCAGAACAACCTGTAGAATTAACCAGAATCCAATTTTGCGGTTTTTAACTGTTTAAAGCTTATACGCCTTCATTGATACGCTCGAGAATCGAGTTTCGAGACATTTTGTATATGTATTTTAAACCAACCTGGTGTGACGTCATTGTGGATTTGAACGATTTGATAGCGATCACGTAAAATTTTAGTAAAACAAAAACCATAATAACATTAAATTAAATTATGACTTATTAGGACTGTTGTACGTTCAGGCCTTATGTCTAGAGTCTAGACCTATTTTTTTCCACCTTAACCTAGAAATAAAGCATCCACCACTACCCTTCTCTTATTAGTTTTGAAAATGACGCCATGCAGCAATGCCACGTGTGCCGGCCCCGCCCCTACTTTGATTGGGAAAAGGTTGTTTACCTTCGAATACGTTCTGTGTGTTCTAAAGAATGTTATCAAGGGACGCAATTTCAAGAATTTCTTTACTAGATTGTTCTAATTTAATCCTTACATGTAAGCCGGCAGCTTTCCTAGCCGGGATGATATTTTTTTTTTCTTCCTTATAGACCTGTAGGTGACGTTATATAACTGCAAGATTATACTCTTTATGTTGGTAAAAAAAATTAAACTCTGTATTTTTCGAGAAATGTACCTTTTCACGTGCTGTTCTGTACTTTGATATTGTTTAGTTTTTTTTTAAATTTTTGTATTTTCTGTACATTTCAATTTGTATTTTTTATAGATCTGCCATAATAAAATTAATCTGAATATTGTTAGCATCACTGGGTGTGGTATTGTTTTCTTTGTATACTGTTTTATTTTCTCAATTCTTTGTAACGCATGGAACATTTAACAAGACAAATGTTAATACATACTAAATTTTATAAACCATTTAATGGTACGTAACAAAGACACAATATAAACAACTTTTTTTTTTCGATTAAAAGGTTATCATCAAGCTTACACATTTAAAATGATATCATATTCATAAATAAACTAAATATAATATCGTTATTAAAATAGGTTTCATTTTTGTAAAGTTGCTGTTACAATTACAGGTACAAAACTATTTTTAGTGCATGCGGTTCTGGATGCATGCGATTAAAATTCAATGGCCGAAAAAAAAAAAAATTGCAATTAGAAGTTTACACAGGTCGACAGTATGATGAAATAAAGCTGCAATTCTGCCATCTCCTTTAGTTGGTAGAAGCATTGAGTCGGAGGGTAACCTGGAATGTGCTCGCCAATGTTACAAGAGTCTGTAAGACTCAAATGAACATCCTTCAAGTAACATGATGAGCCTTCGCCACCGATAGCTACCATTTTAATTGATGACATGGACAGGCTGTTGACGTTCGTGTAGTCCGGTGGTTCTCAGCCTTCCTAATGCCACGACCCTTTAATACGGTTCCTCAACTTGCGGTGACCCCGACCCATCAAATTATCTTCGTTGCTACTTTATAAAGATGTGTTTCCGATGGTCTTAGGCGACCCCTGTGTAAGGGTCGTACGACCCACAAAGGGGTCGTGACCCACAAGTTGAAAACCGCTGGTGTAAGCTCAAACTTACAAGAGAATGAATCATATTTAGTAGGAGACTCTCTTGATGAGGCTCGCCTGGGATGTGCTACACACGGTTGTAAGAGTCCAGGGTCAACCTTACAAGAGAATCATGAATCATTTTTTAGCGTTCAGTATGAGGTTCCCAAATGAGCATCCTTCAAGTAACACGGCCCACAATGAACCTTCACCACTGATAGCTACCCTTTTAATTGATGTCATGCACATGCTGTTGATGTTCCCGTTGTCCCCATGAACGATTGAAGCTGTTGTACTGCTTTAAAAACATTTTTTTTTTAAAATCCAGTGCTATTCGCACCCTGCATGGGATTCCATCAAGCAGCTAACTAAAATGACCCTGCAAAGAAGTGAAATCCATTGAAGACCTCGGGGTGGCGGGGGAGTGAGGGGCGGGGGGCGCTCAATTCGTCTCGCTCACTGGATAGGAAAACAAACGATAAATTACGGAGCAAACGAAACCAGTTTTATTGTGTCTGTTACTAAGTGGATCTCCAAATGCTGTGCCTTCTGGCAACGTGACCTGCTTCAGAGGGTCTGCCCCTCCCCCCCCCCCCCCCCCCCCCCCCCCCCCCTCCCCCCCCAAAAGATAACAACAGCTGTGGAAACAGGTCGGTGGCTGTGTGGAGGGGTGGTGTGGAGTGGAAGGCTAAAACAACTGGTGTTCTGTCAGTGTTGTACTCCCTTCCCTGTTCGGGGCACAAGTGCCCTGGACTTATTCGATGGTTACAAGAGTCAGAGGTTTTGAACTGAGTTTCACGACTCTTAACCCCAAGATCGTGACTCCGAAACTGACTCCTATCTTGATGTCATGCCCACGTTTTACATTGCTGATGAAATTATAAACTCACGAAATGATGTCACACTAATGTAATAATACGAATCCATTTAACGTGTATTACATTCGAAGACGAACCTGCGAATTGATTGCGACTCCGGTCAAAATGTCTGCCTTCTGGACGACATTTTGGCAATCCCTATTAAAGCCGTTTGTGTTGCGTAAATAAGGACCTAGTCGCCACTCTGTATTGCGTTAATAAGGACCTAGTCGCCACTCTGTGTTGGGTAAATAAGGACCCAGTCACCCCTCTGTGTTGCGTTAATAAGGACCCAGTCGCCACTCTGTGTTGGGTAAATAAGGACCCAGCCACCACTCTGTGTTGGGTTAATAAGGACCTAGTTGTGACGTGACGTACGTTGTCTAGGGGTCGGTCCCCTCTGTACTAGCCACAGAACAATTTTACAAGGGTCTAGAACCCCTTTATTTCCAGCTCCTACAGAGCTGACTCTTGCTCCAAGTATCAACAAACAATTCAGGGTTTCAGGTTTTCTTATTTATTGGCTATGTGTGCCTATATGCCACTACACAAAACAGTTAAAGTTACACAAGTCCTCTTCCATCCGTAGAAAAACTCACTGCCTTCATAAGACAAAAATCATACACCATATCCACAGCACTCGCCACTGTTCACTCCTTAAAAACTCAACTCACACACTTGGTTTTTTTTCAGACACAGCACACCGGTCATACCTTGACCGAGAAAAATAAAAACTCGTGGGGCACACGGGGAAAATAAACTCACCCACGATTGGTCAAATTAACATTATAGAAGTTGACACAAAAAACTCACGCGATCTGACCGTGACACTAGTCGCCACTCTGTGTTGCGTTAATAAGGACCCAGTCACCACTCTGTGTTGCGTTAATAAGGACCCAGTCACCACTCTGTGTTGGATAAATAAGGACCTAGTCGCCCCTCTGTGTTGCGTTAATAAGGACCCAGTCGCCCCTCTGTGTTGGATTAAATAAGGACCCAGTCGCCACTCTGTGTTGCGTTAATAAGGACCCAGTCGCCCCTTTGTGTTGCGTTAATAAGGACCCAGTCGCCCATCTGTGTTGGGTTAATAAGGACCCAGTCGCCACTCTGTGTTGGATAAATAAGGACTCAGTCGCCCCTCTGTGTTGCGTTAATAAGGACCCAGTCGCCACTCTGTGTTGCGTTAATAAGGACCCAGTCGCCACTCTGTGTTGCGTTAATAAGGATCCACTCGCCCGTTCTGTGTTGCGTTCATAAGGACCCAGTTGCCACTCTGTGTTGCGTTAATAAGGACCGTTCGCTCGGTTATAAGGGAGGTGTCAGCGCCGACAGCTTCAGACGGTGTAATCCCGTCATATTAATTGCAGTATCCAGATCGAACTTTATTTAAACCTCGCTGCTGGACGGAGAATGGGGGGGGGGGGAGTGTTGTCGCTTGATGGCTGATGTTAAACTGAAGGCAACATTATTGAATCATTTGGTTTGCTTTTAAATCGAGAACACAAAATTTTTATAACAATCACTGAAGTTTGTTTTCAACAGAAAATATGGTGTACGGAACATAAAATCTTTGAATAAGTGATAGAAAAAGCTTTGCATAACCAAGTCCTGAGAAGTTTGCCCCAGATAGTGCTTTACGCATCATTTTGCTTGAGAGGCCTGTCATTTATTACGCGTTTAAAAGATTTCGCAACTGGATTTTGTAAACAATCAGAGTCTATGTAGCTGCACTCGAATTAATATAATAATTATGTATTAGCAGATACATATTAAAACTGACTACTTCTTCTTTCTACTTTTTACCCATTAAGCGGACGTTTTCAAGATGGGCAGACAGTATCAATACGCACTCTGACCCGTGCATTATCATAGTTGTACGATAATTTGATTTTATAACGCTGAACAACCTAAAAACATTTGACTCTAGCTTCGCTTTGGTCTCCAATTTCACTATGGTCTCCAATTTCACTTTGGTCTCCAATTTCACTTTGGTCTCCAATTTCACTTTGGTCTCCAATTTCACTTGGGTCTCCAATTTCACTTTGATCTCCAATTTCACTTTGGTCTCCAATTTCACTTTAATCTCCAATTTCACTTTGGTCTCCAATTTCACTTTGGTCTCCAATTTCACTTTAATCTCCAATTTCACTTTGGTCTCCAATTTCACTTTGGTCTCCAATTTCACTTTGGTCTCCAATTTCACTTTTGTCTCCAAGTTCACTTTGGTCTCCAATTTTACTTTGGTCTCCAATTTCACTTTGGTCTCCAATTTCACTTTGGTCTCCAATTTCACTTTGGTCTCCAATTTCACTTTGGTCTCCAATTTCACTTTGGTCTCCAATTTCACTTTGGTCTCCAATTTCACTTTGGTCTCCAATTTCACTTTGGCTTGTTTTGCAAACTGTTACTAAAACCAATTAGTGCTACCTTAGGTTGAAATGTTGCTTAAGTTCCGCGTCATAATACCATCATAATGTCATTATGACACCAAGAGGGTGAGGTCTCCGGTTGCGCTGCTGGTGGGGGAAAAAAAAGGGGGGAACGTCTGAACAAATGCTCTTGGGAGGTTAAGAGGGAACCATGCGAGATTAGGATCTAGACTACTTGAGACTTGCGCTCGGGCGCCCAGTGGAAAGTGGAGGAGATGGCGCAGATGTCAACGATAAGGTCATTCGAATGCCAGCATGCGGTAACTTATATGCAAAACTCTTACGACTTGTGAGTAAGACATTGTCAGTGATGTGGGAACAAATTGGGGGATGTTGGGGTGGGCTGGTATTTCAAGTACACTAGAGGGTCTCAAATCATTGAAACCAAACCTGTTATCTGAAGAAGTCGTGGTGACCGCTGTTTCTGCGAGCATTTCTTAGTAACAATAGCGAAGAGTAATAAACAAACAAAAAAAATCCCATTCGCAAGGGCGGCAGTGGCGTAGATATAGTCCATGCCACCAGGGTCAGGCCAAGCTGCCCCCCCCCCTCTCTTTTTTTCCAGAAGAAACAATTTCGGCAGAGTGCCGTAAAGTCGCCCCTCAATATAAGGAAAAAAGGGCCAACCGGGATGGACTGCCCTCTCCTCACCATACTTCCTACGCCCCTGAGTGGGACACTTCTAGCGAGAGAAGCCCGTTAGATCTTTTCGTTGCCAGGTTCAAGGTAGAGCGTCCCTCTTGACCCGCAACAGAGGCAACCCATTCCTCCCTGATCTCATACACACTCTATTCGTAAATTAAATCTTTCAAAGAAAAGAAACTAGGGACAACAGCAACAAAAAAGATGACGTCTCTATTTAAGCCAATTAACGCGGGACCACAGTTGCTGACTGGCAGACGTCAAAAAGATAATACCGGATCACGTTACGTCTCCACTGTTGCCCGGGCCAGGAGAATCCCTCAAGGTGTTTATGCATGCTACCTGCCTCCCTTCCAGGGGTGTAATGGAAACGACCCGGGGTCAGGCCCCATTGTTTACACTCAAAACATTTCAGTTTATCCCCGAGGCCTCTATGCTGGTTGCTGTGGACGGAGGCTTTGCCGGATTGCATGATGGGATTCAGTAATGGACGCCAGTGGAGCACGAATCTAGCAGCTGAAGTTCGAATCGTAAGCCGTAAGAGCTCACCCAGGGGCGTAGGATAGGTTACGGAAGGGGGAGTCCGCCCTGGGCGTCAGTTTTTTGTTCTTTTATATGAAGGAGCAGCATTTTCGACCAACTATAGAGGTTTTTTTTTTTTCTTCATTGAAATGGAACAAACAAATCTTGATCCTCTTGGGGTGGCACTAAACCTTGCTACGCCCCTGAGCTCCGAGCTCACCATCGGTCGACGGAGATGGCTGAAGAAAGTAACGCAATAATAAGTTTAAGAGTTAAAATATAAACTGTCTGAGTTTATAAAAGAAAACCATCTCTTCAATTAAGCGCTCATCATAACTGTGCCATGAAAATCTTTTTCTTTTTTCCCTTTTGTTGTGTTGCTTTTTTTTTTTTTAAATAAAAGAACTATTTTGCTCCTCCGATATCAAGACATAAGAAGATGCCAAATGGTTTTCTTGGAGCTTAAGTGCCTTTACTAAGAAATGTCAACCTCTTTCAGTTGAAACCCTGCATTTAAATTTCGAAGTTCTAAATAAAATTTAGCCTTATTGCCAACTAGTTGATTCTGGCATGGCGCTTGCAGTGTTGAAAAATATATTGAATATGAAACACATACAAAATCGTCGAATCCCCAAACAATTTCAAACCTTTCCAGAGTCGTGCCCACAGAAGCATAATGCTTAGACATCTCGTTTATCGCCTACAGGAAATTACATTTGTCGGATTTCGGGAGTTATCCAACGCCGATCAGGACGAGCCCATTGTTTACTGCTGGCACCAGGTTTACCTCGTCGGCTGTGTGCTGTAAACGGATCTGCGCGCGCGGCAACTCAGACACAATGGTGGCCTATATTACGATAATCTAGTTAGTGTTACTGCTCTACAGGATCTCTGATTAGTTTTGTGTTCCGCAGTGACATAGAGGGTTACGTGTAGAAACATTTCCAGTGGCTCCACTTTCAGCACGGCTGAAAGGGTGCGCTACAAGAGGGTGTTGCTAAAAAGACGCCGACTCCAATCTTTACCAAAATTCAAATTTATATAGCATTTTTTAAAATCAATTTTACTGAAGCCTCTCAGATAATAATTATTGGATAATAGTAATGCATATTCGTCACCCACTGCTCTTAGACAACTAAGTTCTTTTGTGCGCAATTGGTGCGTACGATGGGAAAGCAGCGAATGAGAGCGCGTCACGTTGCGCTATCGGAATTGGCAACAACCACTTGGGAATTATATTATAACACTAGCGAGGGGCAACCCAACCGCATTGCACTTGGAAAATATGGGAAGAGGCGCACAATCTATAAAAATATTTCCAGATGGCGCTCCATATCTCAACCAATGCTTAGTTGTATCAACAACATATGTGTTCTTTTGAGTTCATTCATTGCGCACGATGGAAGAAGCAGCGAACGAGATCACATTGCAGTGCGCAATCGGGGTGGACAGCATCCACTCGGGAATTATAACATAAGATCTATTAATTGAAAATGATTTCTTAAAACAAAAGCAAACATTACGCACCAATTGTACTTGCGGTATTTTTGAAGAATCTCATTTAGCGCAGTTATCGGGAATTTTCTTTTGCGGGCTATTGATCACACCATTCCTCCATACTTTCTTTCATACACAAGAATTTATAAGGACTGATTTTAAAAAAAAAAAAAATGAATACGATAACAAATCTTACTTGCCTCATGCTCTTGATTCGTGCTTCTCGAAAGAGTGGATTCACTATTTCTTATTAAGAGGGTGACTGCGATGGGTTATAAGTTTCTAGAAAGTAGAGAATAATTACATTAGACTGTGACAGGTGGAGTCCTTGGTTGCGTCATTCTTTAGTGCCGAGATCCAGGATATGTAAGGGAGATAAGTGTCGTGCCAAGATAGAAGTGTGAGAATAGTGTGCGTTTGTTACTTTTTTTTTTTTTGTCTTAAAAGATTTTTTTTTTTTTTAATATGTTACCAGTAGAGCAAGTTATCAAATGGATTTATTTTGACGAATTTACAGAATCGCGGAATAAATTTGCGCGCGGGGAAATAACTGTGAAGTAGCCAAATTAGAAGTTATACGGTAAATATCTTTAGTGCCGAGATCCAGGATATGTAAGGGAGATGAGTGTCGTGCCAAGATAGAAGTGTGAGAATAGTGTGCGTTTGTTACTTTTTTTTTTTTGTCTTAAAAGATTTTTTTTTTTTTAATATGTTACCAGTAGAGCAAGTTATCAAATGGATTTATTTTGACGAATTTACAGAATCGCGGAATAAATGTGCGCGCGGTGAAATAACTGTGAAGTAGCCAAATTAGAAGTTATACGTTAAATAGAAGAATTGGATTACACATTTCAATACACTAACATGATCAAAAAGATTGAGAGCTCTCTTGTCATTTCAGTGGTAAATTTTTGTTTTGCTATAAATGTACACGTGTCAGTTTCTCAAAGAAAAATGTACGCTGAAAATTGATGGAAACCATTTTGTTATTGATTTTTTAAACTGTAAAACTGTTTAAGCATGCACATGTCGAGAGACACATAAAGGCATAACATCTATTCATAATTGACACCGTATTGCGAATCGTAAAAAAAAAAGGACAGTATGTAGAGCCCCCCCACCCCAACCCCCCCCCCCCCCCAAATATATTTAAAATACCGACTCCGACTAAGACTATTACTCCGAAACGGCACCATTATGTTAAATAGAGACCGACTGAATTTCAGTTTGTTGTTTCGGTACCGAAAGTTTCCATTTGTGCACCTTTTGACGTAGTTTCTGTTTCGGCCGAAACAGAAAAGATCACTTTCGGATTTTTCGACCGAAAGTAAATGGGGCTTTGGTTGCCCCTCAAAGATTCAGATTCACTCTACATTTCTGCAGGGCCGGCAAATCGATATTCAACGTCTTGTTGTCATCGTATAAGATATGACTGAGCCCCGGCGGACACTGGTCACAGCGACCTATTTGTCAATATTTCCAAAACTAAGATTTCAATTAGGCTTTATCATGATCATAATCATAAATGTTGTAATGGTAAAAAAGAAGATATCGATAGCAAATATGTGCAGGTGTCATTATAATTATAGTATAAAAGCAAAGAGCGCCCAATGGTTTATTTTTACATGGATTACACCCCCCCCCACACACACACAGTCAAAATGTTCACGTTCCATACTACTTTAAAATACATTTTTAACAACATTAAATTACTTTTTAATGCACATGGTAAACGCAGAAGGTTTCATTAGATCTTTATGTATTAAAATTAACAGTTTTGGATTTAAAATATATATATATATATATATGCTTGTCCCATTATTTTTTGAAGTGCGCAGGATGTATGCGCGAAAGGGTTTTGAAATATCTAAATATTTCGGTTTAGGCCGACAGTCTCGATAAGCTTTTGGTTTCGGCTTCGGTTCGCACCTTAAGTTATTTTTTAAACTTTTGGTTTGTTTTCGCTTCGGGCGAACCAGAAAAATCACAGGTTTCTGATGTAAAAAAAACACACAAAAAACCCGTTATATTTTGGCTACGTGGTCCTTAGTTTAATCCCATCGTCACAACACCAGTAACACATCTTATCAGTGGATTAGGATAAAGAATTGGAATGTGTGATGGGGACTTCTTCTTCCCCACCCTGCTGATACGTTCACTCGAAGAAATACATTTTCTTGCTTTCCTTGGTTTATGCAAGATGCAGATGTATCCCCCCCCTCCCCGAAGTGTTGAAATCTCCATGAAATAGTTTCAGCCATAGCCTCCCCCAAATACTTCACTCATCATCTCGTGTTTAACAACTCGTTTCTTTAGATCCGTGTCCTACAACTTGAGCTGTACAATAACAACAACAACAAAAAAATGTAGACAAAATACATCTAAATGTTCTAGATATCAGGCTGCTTCATATGGATACGCCCATGTTATACAGACACACAATGTGTTAAAAGCATATTGCAATAAAAGACATTAACTCCCAAGTGTTAAGCCAATAATGTTTTTCAACGGATTTTTTTTCTCTATTGTATGCTTATGGATATCACTCAGTTTGGGCCGGTGCTTTTCCAAATTTTTGACCTTCTTAGAAGTTACACTACGACCTGGGTCACATTCCTACCATAACTGTTTGGACATAATATGTTTTTAAAACACAGGAATGCGATTTTAAAAAAACAGTATTACCTGCATAAACTGTTCACATATAAAAATAGGAAGTGAAAAATGACCCTCCGTATACTGTGGTGCTCCCACTGTACATTAGAGTGGTGCTGTTACAGCACACCGTGTGGCGCTTCGCCGCCATGACGTGATGCTCTCCCGTCATAATATTCAGCGCTACCAAAAAAATTGAGACTCTTGGAAGGAAAACAAAGAAAACTCCTAACAATTCCGATCTGAGCGACCGACTTAACACGGTGTCTACATAAATCATATCAACGTTCCCACCTCTCCATTCTAGGTAGTTAATTTCCGAGTAACATGCTGGGCATTACGGCATATTACGGCAACCATCGGGGAAATCCGATGTAATTCCCAGCAAGGGGTGAGGGGGGGAGGGGGATGGGGGCCCAAGGCCCAACTTGATTATTGGATTGGGCGCCAATATGATTTCATACCACATTTTTTTTCCTCATTGCAGTTACACATGCCCGGATTATCTAGTGGACAACGGAACAACGTGCGTAGCGCGCCACACAGAACTATTCCATGTATTTTTTTGCCTGCTTCCAAAGTCAGAGTTTTTAAAAAAAATGAAATATAAAAGAGCTTGGCCCATTCGTTTGTCAGTTTCCTCACACTCCTTTATCCAACCTGGAAAGCAAAACATATTTTTATTTTTTAGTTTCATTAAAAAAAAAAAATTATTAAGAGGCATAAGGGGCAACATTTAAAATTGTCCAACCCCGCCCCCCCCCCCCTCCTGGTCTTAATCGGAATCAAAATACGTCCATCCGTTGACGCATATCTTTTCCGCACTCCGTCTAAAAATGGTCCTTTTTTAAAGCACCCCGACGAATCAAGGATGGAGCAACAAGTCTATAAAAGAGGACACTACTGTAACAAGCTCAAGCTTGACCTGCCATTGGTTACATACAAAGAATGCCAATCACCTGATCTAATCATCTCGATATATGAGTCTTTATTTTTATTCAGAAATGAAAGTGTATTTTTCATATATTTGTTTAAATGAAGACCCTTTATTTCCCCCTCTCAACCCAGCTTTACGATCACGACTGGACGCGAAGACGTTGATGGTCACACTTTTGATGACTGAAAAATAAACTTATTTTTTTTTTCAAAAGATAAATACACAGATTTCAGTCAATAATCGAGACCACCACCCACCGGCTACCCCTGCCCCCCCCCCCACCCCCGAAACATCACATAAATGGTNGTTGACGCATATCTTTTCCGCACTCCGTCTAAAAATGGTCCTTTTTTAAAGCACCCCGACGAATCAAGGATGGAGCAACAAGTCTATAAAAGAGGACACTACTGTAACAAGCTCAAGCTTGACCTGCCATTGGTTACATACAAAGAATGCCAATCACCTGATCTAATCATCTCGATATATGAGTCTTTATTTTTATTCAGAAATGAAAGTGTATTTTTCATATATTTGTTTAAATGAAGACCCTTTATTTCCCCCTCTCAACCCAGCTTTACGATCACGACTGGACGCGAAGACGTTGATGGTCACACTTTTGATGACTGAAAAATAAACTTATTTTTTTTTTCAAAAGATAAATACACAGATTTCAGTCAAGAATCGAGACCACCACCCACCGGCTACCCCTGCCCCCCCCCCCACCCCCGAAACATCACATAAATGGTCAAGATTCCTGAATCTAGCCGACTCGCCTTCAGTTTACATGGGGCGTGTGTGAATGTGAATTGTGTTGCTCATTGTGTTTGTGATTGTGTTAGTGATTGTGTTGGTAACTGTGTTGGTAATTGTGTTGGTAACTGTGTTGGTGATTGTGTTGCTAATTGTGTTGGTGATTATGTTGGTGATTGTGTTTGTGATTGTGTTGTTGATTGTGTTTGTGATTGTTTTGGTGATTGTGTTGGTAACTGTGTTGGTAATTGTGTTGGTAACTGTGTTGGTAATTGTGTTGGTAACTGTGTTGGTGATTGTGTTGCTGATTGTTTTGGTAACTGTTTTGGTGATTGTGTTGATGATTGTGTTGTCGATTGTGTTAATGATTGTGTTGTTGATTGTGTTTGTTGATTGTGTTTGTGATTGCGTTGTTGATTGTGTTGTGATTGTGTTTGTGATTGTGTTGTTCATTGTGTTGTTGATTGTGTTTGTGATTGTGTTGTTGATTCTGTTGTTGATTGTGTTTGTGATTGTGTTGTTGATTGTGTTTGTGATTATGTTTGTGATTGTGTTGGTGATTGTGTTTGTGATTTTTTTGGTGATTGTGTTGGTAACTGTGTTGGTAACTGTGATGGTAACTGTGTTGGTAACTGTTGGTAATTGTGTTGGTAACTGTGTTGGTAATTGTGCTGGTAACTGTGTTGGTAACTGTGTTGGTAACTGTGTTGGTAACTGTGTTGGTAACTGTGTTGGTGACTGTGTTGGTAACTGTGTTGGTAACTGTGTTGGTAACTGTGTTGGTAACTGTGTTGGTAACTGTGTTGGTGACTGTGTTGGTGATTGTGTTGGTGATTGTGTTGGTGATTGTGTTGGTAACTGTGTTGGTAACTGTGTTGGTAACTGTGTTGGTGACTGTGTTGGTGACTGTGTTGGTGACTGTGTTGGTGACTGTGTTGGTGTGACACAACCATTGACACAACCATTGACAGTTGGTGACTGTGTTGGTGACTGTGTTGGTGACTGTGTTGGTGACTGTGTTGGTGACTGTGTTGGTAACTGTGTTGGTAACTGTGTTGGTGACTGTGTTGGTGACTGTGTTGGTGACTGTGTTGGTAACTGTGTTGGTGACTGTGTTGGTGACTGTGTTGGTGACTGAGTTGGTAACTATGTTGGTAACTGTTTTGGTAACTGTGTTGGTAACTGTGTTGGTAACTGTGTTGGTAACTGTGTTGGTGACTATGTTGGTGACTGTGTTGGTGACTGTGTTGGTGACTGTGTTGGTGACTGAGTTTGTAACTATGTTGGTAACTGTTTTGGTAACTGTGTTGGTAACTCTGTTGGTAACTGTGTTGGTAACTGTGTTGGTAACTGTGTTGTGATTGTGTTTGTGATTGTGTTTGTGTCTGTGTTGGTGATTGTGTGACTTTTGGTGTTGCTGTCATCCTTTCAAGCATAAATTATGCAAGCAGGGGAGCTAAAAAGGCATCAAGACAAATGCGTTACGACAGTTTGACCATACGGGTGGGCCAAATACTCACCAGTTGTCTGCCCTTGGACGACTTCCTTGAACCGGTCGTTCCTTCCAAGCTGTCAGTGGAGGGATGAAGGGGCTGACGGGACAGAGAGAGAGACAGAGAAAGAGAGAGAGAGAGAGAGAGAGAGAGAGAGAGAGAGAGAGAGAGACAGAGAGAGAGAGAGAGAAAGAGAGAGAGAAATCATACCATAGTAGTAATATTTCAGTAAACTACACAGTCGAAAGCAAAGGTCTCATGCACGCTGTCCGCTGGCCGCGCGTGGGCAGTAAGGCCATAATTTGCGACTTTATGGATTTTTTTTGTTTAATGACAATTCATTAATTTCTTTTTCTGCCGGCGCAGTTTCATCTTTAACGTGGTCGCCATTTTAACCCTAAGAAAACTCTGACTTCTTTAGTCGTAGTCTTTGTTGTCATTGTCCCGTTCAATGCGGACTTCCGGCTCCGGTTGCCTAGTGATCGAGTTGACGTGAAATTATAAAGTTGGTTTTACTGCATAGTCATAAATACCAAAGACCGCAAGAAATGTCTACTGTTTCAAATATTTTTTTTTTTTAAATACATTAGAAAAACACACCTTCAACTCTAAAGGGTTGCTGTATTTAAAATATACAAAATAAAAATTTAATGCAATGTAAAATAAAAATTAAAAATGTGTCATGAGTATTTAGATATCGTGAGACATGGTCGAAAGCAAATTAGGAATGAAATATTAGTGCTTTAGAGAATTTGACATAAATATAAGATGGTAATGATGAGAGAGTGGTGGAGAGTGGCGGGAGAAGGAAAGGTAGCAGAGGATAACAGTAGGTAGAAGTGCAAAAAAGAGAAATCCTGTAGTAGAGTTTTGTAAAAATATATATAAAATGGGTGTGGTTGACCGAGTGAGAATGGGTGTGGTTGACCGAGAGACAATGGGTGTGGTTGACCGAGTGACAATGGGTGTGGTTGACCGAGTGACAAGGGGTGTGGTTGACCGAGTGACAAGGGGTGTGGTTGACCGAGTGACAAGGGGCGTGGTTGACCGATTGACCATGGGCGTGGTTGAACGAGTGACAATGGGTGTGGTTGACCGAGTGACAAGGGGCATGGTTGACCGAGTGACTAGGGGCGTGGTTGACCGAGTGACCATGGGCGTGGTTGACCGAGTGACAATGGGCGTGGTTGACCGAGTGACAATGGGCGTGGCTGACAGATTGACTATGGGCGCGAATGGTGTTTTTTTTTTAATAGTAGATGATGCTATGGACCAATCTTATTTGTTAAACTAACCCAGATATCTTTCACAATACTGTCATTTTTAAATGTGATCGGTTTTTTTTTTGTTGTTGTTTTTTTTTCAAACAGTTGAACATTCCTTGACCTGGCATCGTGGGGGTCAACCGGTGTGATGAGAGGCGAGGATGATGAGTGAGAGAGAGGGAGGGAGAAGGGGAGGGGAGGGATGTCCTCTCACAGACGTGACTTCATCAACACGGCCTCAACGATTGTTGAACTTCACTTCAGGTCCATCACTGGATTACGCACGGGGCCACATCCATTACTGTCGATTCCCTCACGCCTTTTTCTTGTTTTTGGCGGCCAACCTACATACACACGTGGTCAGCAGCTGGCCTTAATTGGTTCAATTAACTAAACTATAGAAACTAGATTACAAGTACTTCTTGACCTGTGCGTTGGGGACTGTGCGCTGTGGTGTGTGTGTGTGTTTGTGACTGCGTGCTGACGTGTGAGTCTGTGTGTGTGTGTATTTTTGCATCTGTCGGAGAGAATGAGAGGGAAACATAGTCAGAGACAGTTTGAGAGAGTCAGTGAGAAAGAGAGAGAGTTTTAGAGAGCCAGAGAGTGTCAGAGATAGATAGAGAGAGAGAGAGAGAGTTTGGGAGAGTCAGAGATAGCTAGAAAGAGATAGAGAGAGAGAGTCTGAGAGAGTCAGAGATAGAGACAGTTATTTTCTTAAATATCAAAACTCAGTCATCTTCGAGCTGAATGGCTCATCAATTTGATAATAAAGAGCAAGGGTTACCTTTGTAATCACAAAAGAATCAAATTCAGCCCACGTAAACATTTAAAAATATATCAGAATGATTGGCTTCCCTATCACAGGGAATCCAATACGTCTTCATTGGGACCCCATCAGTGTATGTCTACATGCGTCACAATTTTATTGCGAACTATTATGAGGGAGCAGTGGCGTAAATAGGATAAGCAAAGCCCGGTTCGGGCTTAAATATTTGTCGTCCCCTTTCACGAAAAAAAAAATGCCTGGGCCCCCCTCAACACCCCATTCCTACGCCACTGTGAGGGCGTCTAAATTATGTGACAAATTTGTGACGATTTTTTTTTTTTTTTTTGCGGAGTTGGGTGGCCGTGGTCCAAACTAGCCTGACTTCTTCTATGGATGGCCCCTAAATTAAACTTATCATTATTATTTTATCATATATCCATCCAGCAGTCAAACCAGTCATTAATAACTTTGATGCTGAAGATCAAATTCAGAAATATGAACGATTGTCGTAATTGTTCTGTCTTATGTTGTTATGTCCGTTAATATTATTGTCTTTGTAAATAGCCAGAAGCTGGTTGAGAAGTATTCTTTTCCTCATTTTAACAAACGCCTTTTTTAAAAATTTAAATAAAGAAAATATTTAATGTTCGCATGCTGGGGCGTAGCTAGGGCAACGGATGCCCGGGGTGGGCAAAGCTTTATGCCGCCCACTTTCCACAAAGAAGTCAGCATGGGCCGTTTAAATTATTTTCCCCCGACCTGCTACGCTACGCCAATTCAAGTGCACGTTGAGCAAATATAAAATTGTCAAAAAATAAAGCAGCTTATGCGCCATTCAGGTGCATTCTACAACAGCAACAAAAATTTCTGCATATTTATACATTAAAGAGACTAAAATTCCAAAAATAACACAACATGTAAGATCTTAATTTAAAGAATTATAACGAACAATGTAACAAAAACATTTACCGCTACTCACATCTGCCCTTTCGACATAACCATTCTTTGTGTGTGTATCTCCATTTTATCTTCCGCCCATGAAATCCATCCCTTCTACGCCCTTATCTCCTGGTATAGTCTTGAGGTTTAATATTGTCAGAACCCATACTATATTTGGTTATTTCACTCTTAACACAATGTATCCCTTATGGCAGCTTTAGACTCCCTGTAATTGCTTGGGACAACTCGTTCATTCTATTCAAACATTCCTTAGCGAGCACAAACAGCGGTGTCATACTTATCACTGAAGAGCGCATGTTGAGAGAGCTCAACTCAAAGTGTATTTCCTTACACAAATATAGGGTAAAGGATTGCTACCAGGGCGTCTCACGGCCCACTTGACCTTACGTCACCCTAGAGCCAGGGGGGTGTGGGGGAGAGGTCGCCAGGCACGAAACACCAAACCCCTTTCACAAATGAAATAAAAACATCAAGGTGATTCCTGCCTGTGGTCCAAGTGTCTCACCAGGGGAGATGACTTAAGCATTAGGGGGGTGGGTGGGGTGAGGGGGGGGCCTTGGTCCAGATCATACAATGTCCGGAGTTCATCTTACTTCCTATTTGGTTGTCTTCCCTCCCCCCCCCCTTTTTTTTTTTTCGGTTCCAGACATCCATTTCCATAATGAAAACATTGTTTACCAAAGTCTGGCTCCAGTCGACATTCAGAAATCTGTGTGAAGATAACAAAGATGTGTTATGACACGGTAGTTTGATTTCTACAAATTACTGCCAATCACAGTTCAACATTTTTTAATGGGCGTGTCATTAGAGTGTAGAGAGTAAGGCGGGTCTGGAAGGCCGCAAGTCAAAGTTCACGTCTGCGAAACAGAAATACAAAAGGTAAGACTTAAGAGACACCGAGTATGTTTCTTTAACAAACAAAAATGTGACATCTCGCAGGAATAGGCCCATCAAAAATGTGACATCATGCAGGAATAGCCCCATCAAAAATGTGACATCATGCAGGAATAGGACCATCAAAAATGTGACATCATACAGGAATAGGACCATCAAAAATGTGACATCCTGCAGGAATAGCCCCATCCAAAAATGTGACATCATGCAGGAATAGGTCCATCCAAAAATGTGACATTATGCATGAATAGGTCCATCCAATAATGTGACATTATGCATGAATAGCCCCATCCAAAAATGTGACATCATGCATGAATAGGTCCATCCAAGGAAAAAAACAAACAAAAAACATGTAACCATATCCTAGTTTCTCTTCTTTATCTGTCATGTATTTGTGAACCTCCGTCTCTCTCCCTCTGCCTGCCTCTCTCTCTCCGTCTCCCTCTATCCCTCTATCTCTCTCTCTCTGTATGTCTCTCTCTGTCTCTGTCTTACTCTCTATCTCTGTATGTCTGTCGGTCTCTCTATTTCTCTCTCTCTCCCCAACTACCAACCCCAGGTTCCCACAAAGGTCTTAAAATTAAATATTTTATTTTTGGAGCGGAAAATGTATGTGTGTGTGGGGGGGGGATGATATAAACAAAACAGAGATATCATAACCCCTGTCGTCCATTTCACTCTACAAAACAATCTCACAATGCTAATAATGAGCGCTAATGTACCTTGCGCTGCAGTCCTTTGTCCCAGAAACTCACTCACCTCCTGCGCGCTCTCCTGCTACTTAGTGCTGTCATCCAATCACGCCAAGAAGGGAGCCAAAAGAAGAAGCGGCGCGGAAAAGCCAAAACCTCCTCTGGCTTGAGTGGCCTGCTGCTTTGTGAGCTATTTCTGTATATCAAAGGCTTGTGGGGCTCTGCCTGATGCTCTCCGTGTCAGTGGCCGAAGGGATTAACCATCAGATTGAGAGATCCAAAACCTCCTCTGGCTTGAGTGGCCTGCTGCTTTGTGAGCTATTTCTGTATATCAAAGGCTTGTGGGGCTCTGCCTGATGCTCTCCGTGTCAGTGGCCGAAGGGATTAACCATCAGATTGAGAGAACTATGTGACGCTGGGATCCGTTGACCGTGTGATTTGGGCAGGTTAGTCATTAGAAGATGAAGGGATAGGATAGATGAGAATATAAGAGATGGATAGATGAGAATCTAAGAGATAGGATAGATGAGAATCTATGAGATAGGATAGATAAGAATTAAGAGATAGGATAGATGAGAATCTAAGAGATAGGATAGATGAGGATCTAAGACATAGGATAGATGAGAATCTAAGCGATATGATAGATGAGAATCTAAATTATAGGATAGATGAGAATCTAAGAGATAGGATAGATGAGAATTTAAGAGATAGGATAGATGAGAATCTAAGATATAGGATAGATGATAATCTAAGAGATAGAATAGATGAGAATCTAAGAGATAGGATAGAGGAGAATTAAGAGATGGGATAGATGAGAATCTAAGAGATGGGATAGAGGAGAATCTAAGAGATAGGATAGATGAGAATCTAAGCGATATGATAGATGAGAATCTAAGCGATATGATAGAGGAGAATCTAAAAGATTGGATAGATGAGAATCTAAGAAATAGGATAGATGAGAATCTAAGAAATGGGATAGCAGAGAATCTAAGAGATATAGGATAGATGAGAATCTAAGAGATAGGATAGAGGAGACTCTAAGACATGGGATAGATGAGAATCTAAGAGATAGGATAGATGAGAGATTAAGAGATAGGATAGATGATAATCTAAGCGATATGATAGATGAGAATTTAAGCGATATGATAGATGAGAATCTAAAAGATACGATAGATGAGAATTTAAGAGATAGTATAGATGAGAATCTAAGAGATAGGATAGATGAGAATCTAAGAGATAGGATAGACGACAATCTAAGATATAGGATAGATGAGAATCTAAGAGATGGGATAGAGGAGAATCTAAGAGATGGGATAGATGAGAATCTAAGAGATAGGATAGATGAGAATCTAAGAGATGGGTTAGAGGAGAATCTAAGAGATAGGATAGATGAGAATCTAATAGATGGGATAGAGGAGAATCTAAGAGATAGGATAGATGAGAATCTAAGAGATAAGATAGATGACAATCTAAGTGATAGGATAGAGGAGAATCTAAGAGATGGGATAGATGAGAATAAAGAGATAGGATAGATGACAATCTAAGAGATGGGATAGAGGAGAATCTAAGAGATGGGATAGATGAGAATCTAAGAGATAGGATAGATGAGAATCTAAGAGATAGGATAGATGAGAATCTAAGACATAGGATAGATGAGAATCTAAGAGATAGTATAGATGAGAATCTAAGAGATTGGATAGATGAGAATCTAAGAGATAGGATAGATGAGAATATAGGAGATGGGATAGAGGAGAATCTAAGAGATGGGATAGATGAGAATCTAAGAGATAGGATAGATGAGAATCTAAGAGATAGGATAGATGAGAATCTAAGACATAGGATAGATGAGAATCTAAGAGATAGGATAGATGAGAATCTAAGAGATAGGATAGATGAGAATCTAAGAGATAGGATAGATGAGAATCTAAGAGATAGGATAGATGAGAATCTAAGAGATAGGATAGATGAGAATCTAAGAGATAGGATAGATGAGAATCTAAGAGATAGGATAGATGAGAATCTAAGAGATAGGATAGATGAGAATCTAAGAGATAGGATAGATGAGAATCTAAGAGATAGGATAGATGAGAATCTAAGAGATAGGATAGATGAGAATCTAAGAGATAGGATAGATGAGAATCTAAGAGATAGGATAGATGAGAATCTAAGAGATAGGATAGATGAGAATCTAAGAGATAGGATAGATGAGAATCTAAGAGATAGGATAGATGAGAATCTAAGAGATAGGATAGATGAGAATCTAAGAGATAGGATAGATGAGAATCTAAGAGATAGGATAGATGAGAATCTAAGAGATAGGATAGATGAGAATCTAAGAGATAGGATAGATGAGAATCTAAGAGATAGGATAGATGAGAATCTAAGAGATAGGATAGATGAGAATCTAAGAGATAGGATAGATGAGAATCTAAGAGATAGGATAGATGAGAATCTAAGAGATAGGATAGATGAGAATCTAAGAGATAGGATAGATGAGAATCTAAGAGATTGGATAGATGAGAATCTAAGAGATAGGATAGATGAGAATCTAAGAGATTGGATAGATGAGAATCTAAGAGATTGGATAGATGAGAAACTAAAAGATAGGATAGATGAGAATCTAAGAGATGAGGATGTTTTTTTTTTTAACTTTTTTTTTTTTTGATAATGAGATGAGAAATTAATTGAAACATAAAATAACATTAGTTATGCTCGGTTGAAATTTTAAATATTTTAATATCATGCTAAAAGAAATGATTAACAGGTCTTCACATTACTTGCGTTCACAGATGTGAAGCTGAGCTGCGGCTAATCGTAGGGCTGATTGGGTTAACATTCGAGGGTAATCAGCTGGTCATCACGGTCTGACGTCAAGATGACCAGCTAAAGTTCATTGCTCTCTTCCGGCGCGTCCTGTCAGCTGAAACCTCGTCCGTACCTTCATGTCTTTATACGAATTATTACGTCATCAAAACATGCTTGATGTTTGTCGATTTGTCTTTTCTATTACGCGAAACTTCATGATAATAAGAGAGTTTGGATTGGGAGAGTGACGGATGTATGTAGCTGGCGTCGTTTAACATGTGAAAATGCTGTGATCCACCACCAGCTGATCCACTACCAGCAAATCGATTCCAGCTAATATACTACCAGTTGATCCACTACCAGCTGATCCACTACCAGCTGATCCTCTACCAGCTGATCCACTACCAGCTGATCCACTACCAGCTGATCTATTACCAGTTGATCCACTACCAGTTGATCCACTACCAACTGATCCACCACCAGTTGATCCACTACCAGCTGACCAACTACCAGATGATTCACTATAAGGCTGACCCCCCTACCAGCTGACCCACTACCAGATGACTCACTACAAGCTGACCCCCCTACCAGCTGATCCACTACTAGCTGATCGAATAGCAGCACGTTAAACGAACGAGATGACGGCATAGTTTCTCTTTAAACATTAATTTTTCCCACAAGAATCACTTTAAGAGTCTGTGAACTCAACATGGCCAATAGAAATATATTTTTAAACATATTTTTTAAATAAAAATATTTATTTATTACTTGTGTTGATATATTAGCCTGGATAATGTCAGCTGGACGATCGATTGGAAGTGAATCAAATACTTTAATCAATTTTTTCAAAAAAACAACAACTGCAAATTGTACTTTTGCATCGCCATGCACTCTTACCCATCTTCATAGCTATGAAATATTACAATTTTGAGAATATCCATGACGTTTTAAAGAAACGTGTATTTAATGTATAGTATGTTTACCATTTACCAAAGCACAGTTCAAAGTCCATGTTTGGCATTTAGTTACTACGTTCGAGGCTTTCGATCTGATACTCATACCATTCTGTTAAACATGGGGTGTCCTCTATGACCTCCCAGCTGTCCCCATGACCTCCCAGCTGTCCCCGGTGCCTTCCCCCGTACCAAAGTGAACAT
>CAXITT010000013.1:62910-77028 GCA_964033795.1 Lymnaea stagnalis | reverse complement strand
TTTTTTTTTTTTTTTTGGTGCCCCCCAGGGGTGCCGGGCCAACACCAATGTTAAAGTGGTTAGTATAGTCTTTTTTTATTTTCTTTTTGTGCCACCCAGGGGTGCCGGGCCAGCACCAATGTTAAAGTGGTTAGTATTGTTTTTTTTGTTTTTTGGTGCCACCCAGGGATGCCGGGCCAGCACCAATGTTAAAGTGGTTAGTATTGTTGTTTTTTTGTTTTTTGGTGCCACCCAGGGGTGCCGGGCCAGCACCAAACATTAGGATTAGAAAATAGAGTGCTATCTGAAATCGCCCGTGTGGTTAAACGCCAACGCCATGATTTTGTCAAGTGAAAGAGCTGGAACCCCAATCATCATTTGTGTAGACGCATAAGCATGGCCGGAAACTAATGACAGTGAGGGTACGCGGCATTGGCGTAGCTAGGGATGTGGGGGAGCCCGGGATGGGTTGGCCTTTTTAGGGTCCCCTGCATTTTGACATTCGACATCATTTAATGTAAAAAAAGAATAATAATTCGGACACGCCTTTGGTGGCCCCCCTCAAGTAGGGGCCCGGGGGGACTTTCGACTTTGGACCCCCCTCCCCTAGCTACGCCACTGGTGCGCGGACAGCAGTGAAGGCTCAAGTGAACCAAGGCTGTAGACAGAATAGGACTTCTCTACAAATTAGTTAAAATTGTGTTTATTTTTTTTACTCTTATGTGTATTTTGCTATTTGTGTTACTCAGCAAATCATTATCTATATACTATCGCCTTTGGTTTCAATGAAACATCTCCGATTTCGAACGACTCATCAAGATATGCGCACGCAACTCCACTGTAATAAGACGATAAGTGTCAGAAAGCGGAGGAAATCTATTGGGCACACTAAAAGAATACAACAAAATCAGACACATAATTACACAAGGAACAACAGTCGTGTAGAACAAGTAGGCGCAACACTTAGTTACAACACTTAGGTACAAGATTTAGTTACAACATTTAGGTGCAAAATTGCGGTACAACATTCAGGTAAAAAATGTAGGTACAACATTTAGGTACACCATTTATATACAACATTTAGGCACACCATTGAGGTACAACATTAGGCACAGCATTTAGGTATAACATTTAGGTACAACTAAATACAACATTTAGGTACAACATTTAGGTACAACATTTAAGTACAGCACAACGTGCAATAAAAATCTGTTACAAAAAATAGGGAGAAATATCTGTTTCCTGTAACAGAAGTAATGGTGTTACGCAACTGAAGTAATGGTGTTACGTTACAGAAATAATGGTGTTACACAACTGAAGTAATGGTGTTACGTTACAGAAATAATGGTGCTACACAACTGAAGTAATGGTGTTACGTTACAGAAATAATGGTGTTACACAACTGAAGTAATGGTGTTACGTTACAGAAATAATGGTGCTACACAACTGAATTAATGGTGTTACGTTACAGAAATAATGGTGTTACACAACTGAAGTAATGGTGTTACGTTACAGAAATAATGGTGCTACACAACTGAAGTAATGGTGTTACGTTACAGAAATAATGGTGCTACACAACTGAAGTAATGGTGTTACGTTACAGAAATAATGGTGTTACACAACTGAAGTAATGGTGTTACGTTACAGAAATAATGGTGCTACACAACTGAATTAATGGTGTTACGTTACAGAAATAATGGTGTTACACAACTGAAGTAATGGTGTTACGTTACAGAAATAATGGTGTTACACAACTGAAGTAATGGTGTTATGTTACAGAAATAATGGTGTTACACAACTGAAGTAATGGTGCTACGTTACAGAAATAATGGTGTTACACAACTGAAGTAATGGTGTTACGTTACAGAAATAATGGTGCTACACAACTGAAGTAATGGTGTTACGTTACAGAAATAATGGTGCTACACAACTGAAGTAATGGTGTTACGTTACAGAAATAATGGTGCTACACAACTGAAGTAATGGTGTTACGTTACAGAAATAATGGTGTTACACAACTGAAGTGATGGTGTTACGTTACAGAAATAATGGTGTTACACAACTGAAGTGATGGCGTTACGCATGATTTACCAATGTTGAAAATATAGTCTATATAAACAGGTCCATCATTACACTTTGGCTTATGTAGAAAGTTTTCTTTATTAATTTGATAAACCTCGTTATGTAACCAATATGTTATATGTAAATTATTTCTATGTTTTAATTAACAGGCGTTTTAATAGCAAGGTTTAAATCTAAAGATGGCGCTTGTTATTATAAAACAAAGAAGAAAAAAGGGACGATGGTCAGATAACTGACCTTAACTATGTGGGCTCAAGCTTGAATGCCCAGAAGTGGTCTGCGATACCTCCCAGAGTCGGCCTGGAAACGATCACAAATAAACGGGATAACAAGGCCAGAGGTGTGGACGTGAGGATTTCCTCCAACGGTCAGCCGGGAGTTGGGGGGGGGGGAAGGAATAGTTTGTCGAGCTTTCCAGATAAGATATGGGTGTCTCTGAGGTCAGTCCGTGCGAGGAAGGTGTGCAAATACTGAGATAAGTAGGCTCTTGGATTAGTCAATATTTTTAAGAGCAAATCAGTCAAAGGATTAATGCAGTGGTTTCAAAATAATTATAATAATTATAACTGTTGTGGGTTTTGGTGAATTCATTGTATTGATATAATCACTGTCTTATTCTATTTCAACAGTTGGGGACTCCATCCATCACACACGGCTCCCTCCATCACACACGGCTCCCTCCATCATCCACGGCTCCCTCCATCACACACGACTCCCTCCATCACACACGACTCCCTCCATCACCCACGGCTCCCTCCATCACCCACGGCTCCCTCCATCACACACGGCTCCCTCCATCACCCACCGCCCCCACCATCACCCACACCTCCCTCCCCCACCCTTCACACACGGCTCCCTCCATCACCCACGGCTCCCTCCATCACACACGGCTCCCTCCATCACACACGACTCCCTCCATCACACACGGCTCCCTCCATCACCCACGGCTCCCTCCATCACCCACGGCTCCCTCCATCACCCACGGCTCCCTCCATCACCCACGGCTCCCTCCATCACACACAGCCCCCTCCATTACACACGGCTCTCTCCAGCACCCACGGCTCCCTCCATCACACACGGCTCCCTCCATCACACACGGCTCCCTCCATCACACACGGCTCCCTCCATCACACACGGCTCCTTCCATCACACACGGCTCCCTCCATAGTTAAATCTTTCAAATTCAGATTTATGATTGTATCTATACCAAGACAAGACAATAACAATTTTTTGTGTGTGCAAAAGTCCAAATATTTAAGTTACTTCACAATGTGGATTGAGAACCTCGATTAGATATAACATTATT
Source organism: Lymnaea stagnalis (assembly GCA_964033795.1). Lineage (NCBI taxonomy): Eukaryota > Metazoa > Mollusca > Gastropoda > Lymnaeidae > Lymnaea > Lymnaea stagnalis. Next base: position 73,661 of record CAXITT010000013.1, on the reverse strand, counting down.
AACATACTCCTTTATTTGGAAAATATAATTATAATAAATAGGAACGTCGTATTTTCGTTTAAAAGAAGACAAACAAAAACTATTTTAGTCGAATAGACGTCTTCTGGTCAGCCAGTGTCTTCGGCCAAAAGTCATGGTGTGCAATCAGGGCACTCCTTTTGAATTTGAAAGAATCGTAAAATTTTGCAAGCAATGCCACGCCAAATACAAGCTATTCGCTCTATTGTAACTACAGTCAAGAGAGATGTGGCGCTGATGAGTACATATGCATAGCTAGAGTGTTTGGTGCTCGGGGGACTAGATTTGTTTTGGCGCCCCCCACATCCCCAACACTGAAACCTAGTGTTTTCATCAATAAAATACCATTAAAGACCATTATAGCACCCCCATTAGTCTGGCGCCCAGGGACATCTGACCTCGACCCCACTTTCCCTTTAGCTACTCCTCTGCAGAGGTTTTTACGAACATAAACGTAAATATTATTACATTTTTAAGGTTATGAATTGTCATGAGTTTTTGCAATTGCAGTTAGAAAATATCGCATAGGATCTACCATTATTAACCCGATAACATCGGGTCATTTTTTCTAGTTTCAATAGAATGAGATATTGCGTATTTGCCAAGATTATGAAACAGTGGAATTAGGGTACAAAAAAAAGGGGGAGGGGGGGGGCTATCAAAATATAACTTGATGAAGAGTATATATATGTATTCTGAGAGACCTTGTTTGAATCGGGCCAATGTGTGCATAATTGAAATGGATTACTGGATAAAGAGCAGCTCACGAAGCATCATTATCGCATGGCATCCAGGTCCTAAGAGCGTACGTATGAGTAGCACCCACCCAGCGGTGTAGCAGAACTTTGGGATCAGATGCTGGCGCATGTTAGTGGAGGCAAAGACACCGGGGATATATCACCGTCACTGAGGGCATGCATGGAGTGCCTCCAAATGGTCTATCTTGGGTGGGGCCCAGGGGGGGGGGGGTTGTACCTCCCTCTCTTTCTTCTACAGTTTTCATTCTTATTTGCCTGGAAACGGACAGCGCTGTCTGGGAGTTGTCAAGAAAATCTTTGAAGGTCTCCAGGGGGAGGGGGGGGGCCTTGTTCTAATTTGTATCGCTGTATTGTCGAAGGGAAAGAGCTTGGGGAGGGGGGGCGGTCCAGTCGTTTTCGAAAAGATTTTTTTTTTTAAATAGAAAGTATGAAATTATTGAATAGGTCTAATGTGTTTAAATGATAAACAATTGTTTGTGAGCGTGTCAAAGCACAAGACTACGCTGATCTTCTTTTTATTGAAATCACTTTCAATTTTATTAATTTTNTTTAGAATAAGAAGTATGATTCTTTGAATTAGCCTCTATATGACCCTCTGAATGAGCCTCTGAATGAGCCTCTGAATGAGCCTCTGAATGAGCCTCTGAATGAGCCTCTGAATGAGCCTCTGAATGAGCCTCTGAATGAGCCTCTCAATGAGCCTCTGAATGAGCCTCTGAATGAGCCTCTCAATGAGCCTCTGAATGAGCATCTGAATGAGCCTCTGAATGAGCCTCTGAATGAGCCTCTGAATGAGCCTCTGTATGAGCCTCTGAATGAGCCTCTGAATGAGCCTCTGAATGAGCCTCTGAATGAGCCTCGGAATGAGCCTCTGAATGAGCCTCTGAATCCTAGAAATAAAATTTAACAAAAAATAACAATAACAAAAGCATTTAAAAAACAATAACCCATTCTATGGTTATGTGTCTATATTTGAAAAGATCTTGCGTTCATGAGGAAAAAAAGAAAAAGACTTCTAGCTAAAAGTGTAAAGTCTTTCAAGCATGAGCATTCATTAAACTGATGTCGTTATACGAGACGAGTATTTGTTATTTCTAGAACCTTGCTTAATTCCATAATTCCACTCTTTTTGTTTTCTTCTTAAAATTGTTGTCCCAACGTCCAATCTTACCTGACTCAATTCCCCGGATGAAAACATGTGACGTCGACGGAGACAGGCAGCGGCAACGAGGCTGATTGCGTCATCTTATGCCATGCGTGACCACGGGATGGCGTGAGGGACACTGTGATATCTATTCTTTGTGGATATCGGAGCAAACGTTAGACAAGCCCGCCTGGCAACTTTTAATGAATGAATTTATCGATAAATTTGAATTAATAAAGTTATCGTCTCTGTAGCCTTAATGACGTCACGTTAAATTAAGGTCGATATTCGCAAACCGGAAATTACCGAATTTTTTTGGAATATTTTATTTTAGCTGCACATCTCCATTTGTTTCATCGCTATCCCCATTGTTATTCTATTGTTAAAGTTATTGTGTTGGTATAGTTATTGCTTTTGCTGTGGCTCGCGTTTTTTATACTGTTATTGCATTTGGTATTGCTATTGATATTGTTATTGGTATAAATATTGTTATTGATTATGATATAGATATTTATTATTGATATTGTTATTGATATGGTTATTGATATTACTATTGATATTATTATCGCCTTATTATTTCTGGTATTACTATTGGTATACTTTTTTAAAGCTTACTTGTTTTGTTGTTTTTTTTTTGTTTTTTGTTGTGGTGTTTTTTCAAGCTTAAGACAAATAGCTTCCCGACAGCTACACTACTTGCTTTAAAATTCAGGGACACTGCATAAGATTACGTTCCTTTGTCCTACTCCATGGCGTAGCTGCGTTACGTTGGGTCGAATGCCCTCCACGGTGTTACCATAAAACTTACATTATCCCAGTTCAAAGGGGAAACTACAAATAAGGTAGTTTTTACGACTGAGCTCCCCTGGATGTCATCACGGCTGCCAAGTTAAGCTCTGGTCTCCTAAGTTATGCGTGAGTAAGAAACATATTGAGTCCTTCCCTTTTAGATATTCTTTATTTCAAAATATTCCAATAAACTATTGACACTTTGAATATGTCATATCCTTTTGTATGCGATTCTATTGTTTTGGGTCGCATTCCTTTGTATTCGATTCCTTAGTTTTGTGTTAGATTCTACTGTTTGACTCCTTAGTTTTGTATCGCACGCGCATGTATTCGATTACCTAATGCGTCGCATGCGCACATGTCATTCGTGTTGTCCGTCTAAAACTTGCCTAGACATTCGCCCCGATGACCCTCCCGTACTTAAGGCTATTCCGCCTCTGGCAGAGGGAACGCAACATTGATCTAATTTGTCTTTAAATCTTTATACAGTTAGTTCCTCCCCTTTAAAACAAATTATTTATCCATTATTCCTTGTCAAGCAGAGCAGCATTCCTTTCTGCCTTTTGTTGTTCAACGTTGTCTTGTTGCGCGAAACCGCTTGTGTTGGACTCGCTTCTTAACGATACTGCAAAGGTGGAGCAGCAAGCCATTCAAGATCCATTCCAGAGTTTACACAGATGTGGGTATCGTTAGCGCCCTGGGGACGATTCATCATTCATAATTCCCTTTCTTGACCAACGCTCACTTGCAATGTTGACCGGTCGGGTCGGTGAAAATAAGCCTAGTCCAAAGCTTGTACTGGTCACTCAGTGGCCGTCCTATATCCGCCCCTGAGTCCGGGGAACAATGACCAGGGGGAAGACCTCGGATATAGAAATGACTTGAGCAAGATCAATTGAATATCAAACACAACTGAATGGCACAGTTTTCTCTCTCGTAAGAAACTGGACAAATGAGATTTGAAGGATGCAGCGACACAGAGGCGAGGGGAGACGATTCAGATAGAAGGACAATAGCAACCAGATTATGAGGATAAAGAGGGAAAGGACGTAGATGATTGGTCTGTAGATTGAATTCTCTGCCCCTGTTTCCGGTTCGCTCGCCGGCCATGATAATAAGGGACAAAATGGAGACCGGCCTTGTAATTGGATGCTGATGAGGTCGTTAGTGGAAATCCTTTAAATCAATCGAGTACCGGGGCGGCGTGGGGGGGGGGGGTTGAGGGGGGGTGACCTCCTCCGAGTTTACAAGTCTAGAGGGGTAGATTTCTGGTGAGGAAGGTGTCTACGAGGGTAGGTTTCTAGCCATCGGCTTTAGGTATGGGCTAGAAGCGATTTCAGGAAGAAAATGATACTTTATTGATTTCTTAATTTGGAAGGGTTTTTTGGTGGTGAAATAAGAGGGTTGGGGATGTGTCTCTTATTCATGATACGAGATGGGGGATGGCCGAATGATGAGAACATTATTGTAAGAGGCTTGAAAAAAAGCTGACACTCCATTGGTGACTGCTTGAATAATTATGAAAAAACTTTTAAAAGCAACGATTAAAGATGAAACTAGACACACAGACACAGTGGCGTAGCATGGGGGTGCGGAGGGGGTGGTCCACCACGGGCATCTTTTTTTTTTTCCTTTATATGTGGGGCGTCATTTTCGATCTATTGATGAGTTTTCTCGTGAAAAGTAGGGCAGGCAAAACTGTCGTCCCGCCCCGGGGGAGGGGGGGGGGGCTTTCCCCCTAGCTACGCCACAGTACAGACATGTATACATTAAAATGTTTCAACAAACCTCAATCCATATCACGCTTTTTAATAAGTTATTATATTATTTTTTTATTTTTTTTTTAAATCATTATCGTGTTTTTTATTTTATTTTTTAAATGTTTGGCTTCATTGTTCTCATCGTCGTTAACATTTTTTCCTCCGTTTTTCTAAAAATCATCTTCTGCTCAGGCCAAATGAATTAAACTGTACTCTCAATGTTTTGTATATTTTCGCTTTTTATTTAAATCTTGTAACCCTCCAACATGTGTCATTCTATTAAACCTCACTCTGGAACACGTCCTCTTGAGAATCACGATTTACAGTTAACTCAAGAGTTCCGTGTCATGACGTCACCTCAAACAGCATCACCCACCCCGATTTTCTTCCCACCGACGCCGTCGCCACGAGATTTCTATACAAAGAAAACCACTGATATTTCACTTTCGCTACCAATTCATCCATAATCCAAGCTTCACGTTATATCCCACCCCCCGAGCACCCTCTCCCCACCGCTAAAGTCGTTGGTGCCATTAGCATGGCGTGCAATTTAGTATTTTGTGACTCTCATCCCTAGATCCCATTTCAGTGAATATTATGGGAGTTCTCAGTCGTCGGAAACCAAAACAGAAAGGCAATGGCTAATCCTCTGACCCCAAAGCCATTATCCGGTTTGTGACTGCATCAGGGACAAGAAAAATGGATTCGCCTGGCGTAACTAGGAAGGGTTGCGTTGAGAAAAAAAAAGGGGGGGGGGGGGGGGTGAGGGAAGAGAGAAATTAAAAAACAGGATTTGGAGTTAAATAAAAGAGCTAAATTTAAAAAAAAAATATTCTAAGCGCAAGTATAAAATGTTTTGTTGTTATGTACTTTCTAAAACGAAATAAAGTAGATTAAAAAAGAGTACACATGTAATAAGCTATGCTTGTTTCTTTTGAAAGCTAGAAGATGGGCGTCTTCCGTTTTTCTGATCACTAGGACCGTGATTTTCTATGACAGATATCTCATGTTGTTATAAGCCAACCGAATCCATCACAAATTGTAAAATATCTTTCACCAACTTAGATACGTATATATCATCACATATAAAACACACGCACGTTTCCAGTCCTTACATATGTGCATAATTTCACAACATAACACAACATAACACGACACGCGAGCCACTTAAGTTGATGCCAACGATAAGTCTGCGACGCTATCCCAATGGTCCTCAAAATCACTGAGTTGTCACCGAGTCCGTTGTACAAATGAGACACGTGCACACACCAAATACTGTGACCTGATTATTCTTCTGGTAACTCCATACATCGTGATGTAAATACATTTTTAAAAAACCTAGTTTAAACATTGGAAGCTCTCGCTTTGGGAAACACTACTCAAGGTTCCCTGGCAAGTATTCTTCCCGCGAGTCACCAATTCATTTCCGGTTTTCGCCCCGACCTAAGTAGCCAAGTCGCCAGGCCATTTCCTTGTTTGCAATTTCGGCCCACTCAGAGAATTTCTGAAACTTTTATCGCGGTCGGTGTCAAAACGAGGGCTCTAATTGCGCGAACGTTTTGGAGACGTATCTTTCTAAACTAAGAGTCTAGTTCTTAAAAGCCAACCATAATGTATAGGTTAGTTACGTAAAAAAAAAAAAAAAAATTAATATAAATTAAATTGCAAGTTATAAACATGTACATGTCGGATTCTATCAAAAGTTAAATAAATTGGAAACTAATGTATCACACATAATAAATGATTTCCAAATCTCTGTGCGTCCGTCCGCTGCCAACGCTGCCAACGCTTGTGCTTTTGAGCCCGAAAGAGTCTAAAAAGACAGTCCATCTTATTTGCCAGTTCAAAAACACTTTTAGTATTCACCAAGGCTTTTAAATGAATGCCATTATTTAATCAACGTAGCTTCGCCGGCTTGTTATAAAATCAGATACTCACTCTTAAGGACAACATTACAGAGGTGCCCTTTTTACGACTTATGGGGGCTCGTTTCAAATGTCTGCCATTTCTTTTTTTTTACTGTTTGTGTCGGGAGACCAGAAAATGTCATCTCTGCTGCCAATTATTAAATCTTTTCAGTTACGAATAAATATAAAAAAATTAAATTACTAAAGAAATCCTGTTTACTTGACTCCACTTCTGGATCCAGGTGCGGAATAATTCACGACTCCTACTCCAACTGCGAGTCTTGTTGGGTTAGTTTATGGGTTCATTTACAAGAAACACATTTGTGAATCCCTGATAACAAGGACTTATTTATTAGTACCACCCAATAATTCAAAAATAATATATATATATATATATATATATATATATATATATATATATATAAGAAACGAGGACCAATTTAAAATCTCCTCTAACTTCAATTATGGGATCTCATTTTCTGGGCTTCGAAAAAAAAGGAAAAGAAAGAAGGATAATAATTGAAAATTCAATTTCAGATTGTCGTTAGTCAAGCTTGATAATAGCCGTAAGAAACAGCGGTAGCTAACTCCATCTTACCCAACTTTCGGAAAATATTGATCGGGTAAGTACGTTAAGTGTAATTTCTTAATGTAGGTTCTGTTGGTTGGCTGGAGAATATAAGTCATTACAAACCGATTTAACTTCTTTGTTTTTTTTTTATTATTTTTTTATTTAAGTTGAGCTGTTTGGGCCTGTCTGTGTCTGGTGAAAGATGAGCTGTTTGGGCCTGTCTGTGTCTGGTGAAACATGAGCTGTTTGGGCCTGGCTGTGTCTGGTGAAAGATGAGCTGTTTGGGCCTGGCTGTGTCTGGTGAAAGATGAGCTGTTTGGGCCTGGCTGTGTCTGGTGAAAGATGAGCTGTTTGGGCCTGTCTGTGTCTGGTGAAAGATGATCTGTTTGGGCCTGGCTGTGTCTGGTGAAAGATGAGCTGTTTTGGCCTGACAGCACCTGACTGTGTCTGGTGAAACATGAGCTGTTTGGGCCTGGCTGTGTCTGGTGAACGATGAGCTGTTTGGGCCTGGCTGTGTCTGGTGAAAGATGAGCTGTTTGGGCCTGGCTGTGTCTGGTGAAAGATGAGCTGTTTGGGCCTGTCTGTGTCTGGTGAAAGATGATTTGTTTGGGCCTGGCTGTGTCTGGTGAAAGATGAGCTGTTTTGGCCTGACAGCACCTGACTGTGTCTTATAAAACTGAGCCGCTTGGGCAGATTTTGCCTGACGTACCTGACTGGACCTGACTGTGACTGACTGTGTCTGGCTGTCCCTGGCTGTGCTAGTCTGCGCCTGGTAAAAGCTGAGCTGTTTTGGCAGTGTTTGTCTGACTTACCTGACTGAGCCTGACTTATCCTGACTTATCCTGACTGTGACTGACTGTGACTGACTGTGACTGACTGTGACTGACTGTGACTGACTGTGACTGACTGTGACTGACTGTGACTGACTGTGACTGACTGTGACTGACTGTGACTGACTGTGATGATTGTGACTGACTGTGACTGACTGTGACTGACTGTGACTGACTGTGACTGACTATGACTGACTATGACTGACTGTGACTGACTGTGTTTGGCTGTCCCTGACTTTGCCCTACCGTGCCTGGTAAGAGCTTAGATGTTGGGACAGTTGTTTTCCTGATTGACCTGACTGGGCCTGGTACAAGCTGAGCTGTTTATCTTTGAGGAATGGGTTGTATCGGTTACTTATTGGGATCGAGACAAATTGAAGTGTGATGTAATCAGCTGAAGCAATGCGAGATAGTTCTTTCATTATCAAGAGTATGATACAATTAGGGCAGCTCGAACTTCAGCCACATTTGTAAAAGCTCCTACTCAGCAAGTATGAGAAAATTAGACAATGTTTTTTTTTAATGCAAGTGTTCTAAACTTGCTGTTCACGACCCCTTGGGAAGAAAAAAAAAAAGGGGGGGGGGGTTCAAGAAATGAAATAAGGGCTTCATGAGCTTCATTTCAATTGAATTTTTATTTTATACCCCATAAAAATGTGTCCATCTAAGGAGCGGTCTGTTGCCCTCACATGACTGGCAAAGGGGTCCTTTGAACTAAAAAACTTAAAGAATCCCTGTTTTTAAGGTAATTAACAATCACCAATTTATAAGAACCCCCTGTGCTTAAATGTATGTTTAAAAACGAATCCAGATTTGATAATATAACGTTAACCACCCTGTCGATAGCCAAGTAACTGATTGAACGATTCCAACAGGATTGCTTTCTATACAAATTACAATTGATTCGGGCTGACCTTCGCGCTTTCTTCCACTGGCCTGTGTTGTATATGTGTAATCATGGCAGGAGAGCGGCTGGTTTTCAAGATTTGGTATGAGGTATTTGCTTGTAACCCAATAGCGACAACGAAAACTGTTGATTTGGATTGATTTTGTAAATGATCTTGCAATTGATCTTGTAATTGCTCTTGTAATTGATCTTGTAAATGATCCTGTATTCGATATTGTAAATGCTCTTGTAATTGATCTTGTAGTCAAGAGTCTGGTTGGGCATACTGACTTCGGATCTCTTAGCTCACCGATGGAGAGCAGACTTCAATACACCCAAAGAATGACTTAGTAATGTCTTTTTGTTTTTAATGATACCCCTCTCTCCCCCAAAATAAGATGTTGAGATGGTATTTTAGCTCAACCAATTGGCATAACTTCCATAACTTTGAAGTTGTGATTGTAGCTACACAGAGTCATGACTGACATTTTTCCCCGTCAAGTCATGTAGCTTTGAATGCCGCTATCTCAGGTCATGCAGCTTTGCATGCTGCTGTCTCAAATCATGTAACTCTGAAAGCCGCTGTCTCAAGTCATGTAACTCTGAAAGCCGCTCTCTCAATTCATGTAACTATGAATTCCACTATCTCAAGTCATGTAGCTCTGATTGCCCCTGTCTCAAGTCATGTAGCTCTGAATGCCGCTGTCTCAAGTCATGTAGCTCTGAAAGCCGCTGTCTCAAGTCATGTAACTCTGAAAGCTGCTGTCTCAATTCATGTAACTCTGAATTCCACTGTCTCAAGTCATGTAACTCTGAATGCCGCTGTCTCAAGTCATGTAGCTCTGAATGCCACTGTCTCAAGTCATGTAGCTCTGAATGCCGCTGTCTCAAGTCATGTAGCTCTGAAAGCCGCTGTCTCAAGTCATGTAACTCTGAAAGCCGCTTTCTCAATTCATGTACCTCTGAATTCCAATGTCTCAAGTCATGTAACTCTGAATGCCGCTGTCTCAAGTCATGTAACTCTGAATGCCGCTGTCTCAAGTCATGTAGCTCTGAATGCCACTGTCTCATTTCATGTAACTCTGAATGCCACTGTCTCAAGTCATGTAACTATGAATGCCACTGTCTCAAGTCATGTAACTCTGAATGCCGCTGTCTCAAGTCATGTAACTCTGAAAGCCGCTGTCTCAAGTCATGTAACTCTGAAAGCCGCTGTCTCAAGTCATGTAACTCTGAAAGCTGCTGTCTCAAGTCATGTAACTATGAATGCCGCTGTCTCAAGTCATGCCGTTGTCGTAAATTCGACAGAATTAGGGCGAGATTACTTTGTGGAGGGTTTTTAGTTCGGCCAATCTGAACATGATGACGGCGCGCATGCGTAGAACGGGGGAACTGGCCGAACAAAACATGCCCGTATGGACAACTTCGTTACATTGATAAAATGTTGTGGCGTGTGGGGTCGGGGGGTGGGGGTGGGGGAGGTGGGCTTGGGAGGTGGTCGGACGAGGAGGAGATAAATGATATGTGATCAAGTGGGTCTGTTCAATATCACAAACTGACATCCTTCACTCCCACATTATTACTATGTTATTGGGGGAATGTTTCACTTTCGTTCTCATAACCTGAAAGGGAATAATCCATATCGAAGACTTCCTCTATCAACCTAGAGAATGTAACACTCTAAATCTAAAATCAGGCTGGTGGAAATCCATTTATTAGAAGCTGTCCTCCGCTTCTGCCACAAGTGCAGACTCCTCGCTCATTTCGGAAATTTTGAAAACAAACCCAGTAATGTTATTGATGTAAACTATAAGATGTAGAAGTCAGTTTGATGTTGTTTTTTTTTTTCTGAATTTAACTATATGCCAAGTAAATACAGGGCTCCCAGGGACGTTTATATTTCTTGTATTCTTCTTCGTAATCATACAGCATCTCTCACTCGTGTGCCTTGGACCGCGCGGGAATCTAGTCAAAGAATCTAACACATAATTACCCTTGAGAGTTTGGCAGATAGCTGTTTTTTTTTTTTTTAAATTTCATTAAGAAACTCTTAATATAAGTTCTTTTTTTTTTTTTTCTTTTATTTTT
>CAXITT010000013.1:23321-55193 GCA_964033795.1 Lymnaea stagnalis | reverse complement strand
GGTAGAAATCCTCGCTTAAATTTAGTCAGTATTCAATTTCTTTTTTTTAATGTAAATGCTTTATTTAAAAATAATGTGCATGGGATCCAAAATGCATTCTGAAGGGTATAAACACTTGACGTAACAAATGCCCTCCTTCAGATAAACTTCTTCTTCTACTACTACTACTATAATACTACTACTATTACTACTACTACTTTTACTACTACTACTACTACTACTACTGCTACTACTACTACTACTACTACTACTGGCTTGAACGTTTATTAATTCTTTGAAAATAACTTCTTTTTAAATTTTCTTTTTTTCTTTTACACCCCCACCTCCCTTCCATGTTCCATCCTTAAAAGGCCAGATGATCCTTAATGGCCAATCTATGATTGAAACAAGTCAACTGAATTCCTCACAAATTGGTGGTATAAAACAAAAAAAATCAATGGCACTGCCATGTCATGCCTTGAGTTAAGCCTGAGTTGAAGCCAGCACGGCCCGACTTCACTAATTAGACGACCACCGTCCTCTCAGGGAAAGAATGATCGCTGAGTAGAGGAAAAGGGAAAAAGAGTTTGGTGGGGGAGGGGGGGGGGAGTTCATCCTCCCCCGAGGGTGCAACGATGCCGCGAGTCATCTATTCCATATTGTAGAGCTGAAAGGGGCGGGGTTTGGAAGGGAGAAATCGGAGTGGTGGGGGGGGGGGGTTGACAACTCGAGAAGATGGTGAGATAAGATAGTGGTATTGTGTGTAATGAGACGCTAAAATGGTTGCATAGAGTGGTTCATTAGTGGGTACAAGGAAGGGGGGGGGTGATGGATGCAGGAGCAGAGTATGCATTAAGTGGCGTATGGAATAAAATGGATCTATTGATTATTTGCCGAAAAGAAACATAGAATTATTCAGGGCTACACATAAATACATACTTTTAAGGATTAGGAAAGTAATGAGTAATGAGTAGTAGTTCGATTTGATACTTTTTTAACACTAAACATTACTTTCGCATATTAATATGATGTTTGGCCTTCCTATAAAATCAAACTTATTTACCTGTGGTTTTTCTTTAAGACGGGCATTCCATGTGTGCTGTTCAATAGTGTGCATGTCACGGCTATGAACGTGTGCCATCACATTGTGCTGTTCAACAGTGTGCATGTCACGGCTATGAACGTGTGCCATCACATTGTGCTGTTCAACAGTGTGCATGTCACGGCTATGAACGTGTGCCATCACATTGTGCTGTTCAACAGTGTACATGTCACGGCTATGAACGTGTGCCATCACATTGTGCTGTTCAACAGTGTGCATGTCACGTCTATGAACGTGTGCCATCACATTGTGCTGTTCAATTGTGTGCATGTCACGGCTATGAACGTGTGCCATCACATTGTGCTGTTCAATAGTGTGCATGTCACGGCTGTGAACGTGTGCCATCACATTGCGCTGTTCAATAGTGTACATGTCACGGCTATGAACGTGTGCCATCACATTGTGCTGTTCAATAGTGTGCATGTCACGGCTATGAACGTGTGCCATCACATTGTGCTGTTCAATAGTGTGCATGTCACGGCTATGAACGTGTGCCATCACATTGTGCTGTTCAATAGTGTGCATGTCACGGCTGTGAACGTGTGCCATCACATTGTGCTGTTCAATAGTGTGCATGTCACGGCTGTGAACGTGTGCCATCACATTGTGCTGTTCAATAGTGTACATGTCACGGCTATGAACGTGTGCCATCACATTGTGCTGTTCAACAGTGTACATGTCACGGCTATGAACGTGTGCCATCACATTGTGCTGTTCATTTGTGTGCATGTCACGGCTGTCAACGTGTGCCATCACATTGTGCTGTTCAACAGTGTACATGTCACGGCTGTCAACGTGTGCCATCACATTGTGCTGTTAGATTTAACGTCTTTCTATACGTCGGAGAAATCTCTCCTAAAGGCGTATCCATGGTAGGGCGAGGCAGGGCACGTGCTCTTGGCACCATTCAAAAGGGCACAGGATAAGCCCACTTGATATCAGGGGCGTAAATTCAGTTTGTTGGTGTAGGTGGCATTTACCATTTTTATGAGTTGAAATTGAATATCTACAATGTAATAAGAAGACATTTCATTTTATTTGGATAAATGAAAAAAATATTATCTTATCGTATACCATTTATTATTACACACAGCTATGAGTTTTAGTCACATGTTTTTTAAAGTAAATTATTGCATCTTTTTACTTGTTATGTGTCACGGAATTCATGAGTAGGTCTAGGGTGTGTCGCGGAATTCATCAGTAGGTCTAGGGTGTGTCGCGGAATTCATCAGTAGGTCTAGGGTGTGTCGCGGAATTCATGAGTAGGTTTAGGGTGTGTCGCGGAATTCATGAGTAGGTCTAAGGTGTGTCGCAGAATTCATGAGTAGGTCTAAGGTGTGTCGCAGAATACATGAGTTGGTCTAAGGTGTGTAGCAGAATTCATGAGTAGGTCTAGGGTGTGTCGCGAATTCAGGAGCAGGTATAGGGTGTCTCTCGGTTTCAAAAAGGTTGATGAGCTCTGGCGTAAAATTTATTCACATTAAACAACTCGCCCTATTTACTAGCGCTTTATCCCACTAGCACCTCCGTCTAAGAAAAAGCATTTACTCTTATTACAACCACACACACCACGAGTCACATAATATGTCTCCAAACCCCACATACACAGATATATATGTATCCAAACCCCATATACACAGATATACCCATTCAGATGTCTTCAAACCCCACACACACATATACACCCCGACCCACATATGTCTCCAAACCCCTGTGTACTCAACCCATTAAAAGCACAATGAGGAGACAGATATTCTTATAGACGCTCAGCTCGCCCGAGCTGACACGAAAGAGCACAGTACGACCGAGGCTCTCTCAGAGATGGCGTGCATTGGTCTACTGAAGACTTAACAATCCTATTTTCTATCATCTTTTCAGGGATTTCAATCAATATTATCTTTGGATATTCCTCGCGTCTCATTCTCTCCCCTTTCTGAGTCCGCGAAGCATCCACCGATTTTTAACTATGGCGGCTACTTTCGTTCTCTCTTTGTTTCCCTTCGATTTAATTTTTATAACCTCCGTATCTCGCTTTTCTTCTTATTAGCTGAAATACCTTTCGGATGTTCTTTCTATTCGCTCGTATTAACTTGCATCAATTTATCTATTAGTTATTGCCATTCATGCATCCACTTATGCCTCCCTCAAATCGATGTATCCTTTACACATTTATCAATTCATGTATTGATCTATTACCCATCCACCATTTACCCATCCATTTACCCATCTAATCACCAATCTTTTTACCCATTCAATTACCCATCCATTTACCCATTCAATTACCCATCCATTTACCCATCCATTTACCCATCCATTTATCCATCTAATTACCAATATATTTACCCATCCATTTACCCATCCATTAACCCATCCATTTACCCATCCATTTACCCATCCAAATACCAATTCATTTACGCATCCATTTACCCATCCAATTACCAATCCATTTACCAATCCATTTACCCATCCAAATTACCCATCCATTTACCCATCCATCCACAGATGTATTCATCAAACCATATACAAAGCCCTATTGAACCAACTCCCTTATCCTCCCATTAGTCCATCTATCCATCCATTCAACGTTCTGAATATCCAGTCACATGTCCATTCTGCTAAACCCGTTATATCATCTGCTCTTTTTCTCCTCCCCGCCATTGCCCCCCCCCCACCGTCCATCCATCCGTTAATCCGTTTGTGCACCCATCCATGCTGTCATCCAACTGTTAATAACACAATTATAAACTTTTTTTGTTGTTGTTTTTGCAATGCATGAAGCTGTTCACGTCATCTTCAGAATTTATTTTTTTTTTAACTCTCAATCCCTTCTCCTCGGTTTTTTTTTAAACGATTCATAATAGAACTAGCAACGATTGGACGGTCAGTGCGTCAAATTACGACATAGCACGAGAACCACTGTAGTCGTTAGTCTGAAAATAAAGTGCAAACCTGAACTCCAATTTATTTAGGGACAATATCATGTGTAATAAACACGGTGGGTCTAACTGTTTTCTTCGTAGAGCACACCTTGAACACCTTGCTCTGAGTCGGCAATTAAGACACCGGATCAACTTTCGTTTGTTTTCATCTCCAGGTGGGTGTATTTGAAACACAGATATATTTTAAAAAATAAAAAAATACATTACTCGTGATTGCTGCATCAAATATTTTCTCTACTATAACCAAATTTTCGAAAACTTACTTTTAAAAAAAAAAAAAAAAAAAGTTATGTTTCTAATACTAGAATGACTTAAGTTTGTGTAAATAAGATTATCTTTAACGACTCCGACGTGTACTTACGACTCCAAATCTAGGGGTTACATCGAGCTATCGCACGTGAACTAATCAGCGACACAAATTAACATGCTAGCTGACGGCACTGGGTCTGGTCATTCCGTTGGTTTGTAAGCATGTCTTACAACCTTCAGTCAGTACCGATCATTAACCTCTATTAGCCAGCGCCCGCCCGCCCCCCCCCCCCTCAAACCTGGTGTCTTCATCCTCTCTTCACTTGGCTTGACTCTCTTCGTCCTCAAATGGCATCCTCGACATTCCACCCTCCCAGCAGTAATCCACTGGCACCCCCAGCCCCCAAACTCTCAATTTTTTATGTTTTTTTAAAATGTTTTTTATGGGTTTTTTTCATTTGCTCTAATATTGACGGATAAAAGCGGTTTGAGTTGGGAGAAGAGAAAAAAAAAGATGAAGAGGGAGAAGAAGAGAGAAAAATCCCCCAAACCACAGAGTACATTTAGGAATTCTGTGAGATGACATTAGCAGAAGCCCCACAAAGTCGTCTAGGATCTGCAACCGGAAATGAAGCTGGAGGAAGCGTCCCCAATCCTTACATGTCTCAACGAGACGGTCGCCATGATGCGAGGCCCCGGCTGTCCTTAGTTTAAATACAGCCGAGGAATTGGGCGTTGGAGGGGTGCGGGTATGGGGGGGGTAGAGAGATTTCGCCAGCTAATGACGTCAATATTTCAAAGGATTATCATAAACAGGCATCGGCTGGACGTTGAATCAAACGTTTAAAAGATTACAGTTCAAATTGTTGTCATATATTGGCCCTACTAGCGGCCAGACAAATCAATAGCGGGATTGTATGGCTGTAAAAATATGTTATTTCAATGTGATAAATCAATTGTGCAACTCAAAAGCTATAAACACACCCAGTGTCGGATCCTGTAACCCACCCAGGCACTCACTCAACGTCGTTTCTTGCAATGTACACAGAGCAATACAGTGTAGAGCAGTGGTTCTTAACCTGGGTTCGATCGAAAACCAAGGGTTCGGTGAGTCAGTCTCAGGGGTTCGGCGGAGGTAACAAAAAATCAGGAAAAAAAAAAAAGCATATTTTATTTTTCCTATTATGAAGGGTTCGGTGAATGCGCATATGAAACTGATTGGGTTCGGTACCTCCAAAATGGTTAAGAACCACTGATGCAGAGTGTTAAGCCTGCAAAGGATGCTTGAATATATTTTCTGCTTGGTGCATTCATAAAAATGGTATGATGACAAAAGAAATGTATAAAATAACGAGATGCAAGGGGCATGTGCCCAGGTGACACTCCCCTGTATTGCTCTATCGTGTGCAAGTGCCCAACAAAATCATAAAACAGCAGACGTGAGCAGCTCTGTGTATCGACTGAGACCAGAGCAGAATTGCGTGATAGAAAATCCACTTGTGACGGGACGTGACAAGATGGCGTAGTATATGGCAGGAGCTCATTTTTAGACCCAGAGCCTCCAGCGGCCTCTATGACTGACACTTGGAAATTTTTTTTGGGATAAGTGAGTCTGCGGCCCCTTCTGACTATACTAGTGACATTTACACTAAATCTTTCGGCGTATATGTGTCTGTAGCAATTTCCGGCTATATTAGCCACAGCGCGCTATATATTGTGGCACGAGTGTGTCTGTAACCTTTCTGACTACACCAGACACAGCTCGCAAGTGTGTCTGTCAAAACTTCTGATTATAACAGAAAGAGCATCGCTAAGTGTCTGTAACCACTTCTGACTATATCAGACACAGCAACGCTATTATGTAAGTTGGATTTGTTACATTTCAATTGTATCCCCCCACACACACACTTTTTTTTTCCACCTCACTTACCGTCTCTTATTTGGTAAATGATGACCACGACTACAAATGCAGTCAAGTGGTCTTCTCTTTATCAGCTTTTTGTTTATAATGTGGGACTGATTGGTGAACATGATTTCTTCTCAGTTATAGATCATAAATTCATTACCTCTCATTGTCTATAAACCAGATATAATCTTGACACCAAAGGAGTTAAAATGTTACAAGGTCTTCTAAAGGTCTTCTAAAGGTCTTCTAAGGGTCTTCTAAAGATCTTATGATTTTGGTTGGTTTGTGTGTGTGTGTACAATATACACTTTGGATCTTGGTGGCTGGTCACTCAACAGACGTTCCTTTCTCTTGCTGGTCACTCAGAACACGTGCGCTCCCCTTAAGACACTGACCAGAGCTGAGCTTGCCCCCCACTTCGCAGCTTAGAACTCGTGAAGTTTAACAAACAAAAATAATCTCAAGGATGTTGTTTCTTTTCAGAAATTGTCAAAACAATTCACTCAACAACAAATTTAGCTCTCAAACTGTCACAACGATATGACAAAAACGTATCAAAAAGTCAATCAAGTGTCGTGTTCTTTGATTTAATGACAAAGTTTTTGGCTCGGCCATCTTTGCGTCTGTTCTAATTAACCGCTAGCCGGCTAATCCCTGGTACCGTCTTTCATCGGAAGCTCCATCCGCGCGAGTCTTGTCTCTGCGTGCGAGTTGCGTCCACTGACGCGAGTCTTAATGTGACGCGCTTCCTTTTCCGAGTCCGCGATGAAGACTTCTTCGGAAATCAACGGGACTAAACCGGAAGTCAGTACCTTCTTGTTCAATCTGCGACCAACATTTCTTTTTTTTTTTCTTTTTTTTTTTTTTTAGTTTTCTTTATTTTGTGATTTGGGGGTTTTTAGACCGCATCCCTTTTTTAAAATGGTATTATTTATTTTTTTGTATACACGTTTTGGTCCTTCTTTGTTCCCACTTTTTTTTTTTTTTTTCTTTTTTTTTTTTTTAGTTTTCTTTATTTTGTGATTTGGGGGTATTTAGACCGCATCCCTTTTTGAAAATGGTATTATTTATTATTTTGTATACACGTTATGGTCCTTCTTTGTAAGCCAGCATTGACAACATATTATTTCTTATTTTCTGTATACCTTGGGGCCCTTCTTGTAAGCCAGCATTGACAAAATATTATTTCCTATTATATGTATACTTTGGGGTCCTTCTTGTAAGTCAGCATTTATAAATTTCCTTTCACAGAGTCCAAGAACGCAACTTTTTTTTTTTTTTTTGTATGAACTTCAGTGCCATTGAGTTAGTCAGTCAGAAACAAGATAAGTGAAGATAAAAAATTCGTTTTTTAACAAAGCCATTTTTTAAAAAAAAATTGTGAAACGAATTTCGTGTGCCTTTTGTGGATATTGACAATCAAAAACAATTCTCTAGGGGTGTATGTAATGGCCGTTATGTCATGTTTAAGAGGTGAGAAAAATTAAATTTTCAGACATTAACACTTATCGTGATTCTTACAAAGCCCATTACTTGAATGCATATTTTGTCAAGTATAACTTCAGTAAAAGGAAACTTGACGCATTTCCGCCCCCATGGATTGGGCGTGTTATTTCAAGCAACTTCAATAACTTTTTTTTTAACTTAACTCGCTAGGGTCCATATACATTGCACATTATCATCTAATAATTGCACATTAGGTGTGCATGCCACGCTGTCCCTAGTGTGTATCCCAAATCACCCTGTGGGGTTCTCCCAGTCACGACTTGCCTATCACTTTTTCCCCCGTCCTTTCCGTTTCTTGATCTCCAGCTCATCGATCTTACAAGCCTACCGTACCTCCCCGGGGTAGTGCTTTCCTTGTCGTCGCTTAAGAAACATATTACAATCCCTAATCAATGTTGGTACCCTCGTGCTCGCCCTCCCTTAACGAACTCCAGACCTCGGCCACGCACAGGAACGAGCTGAACCAATTAAATAGTCCTTGAACACTGGTGCCCGGACCGAAAGGTATTCATACGCCATTTTTTTTTATTTAACTGTGTACTTCGGTTCAAGCGTGATGTCTATCTAGAATACAACATTTAATTTTTGTTTATCTGCTCAGGATGTTTTGTTCAGGCCACCAGTGGTCACCTACTGCTGGTGATAAATCGAGCAGTGTAACGCATTTAGTCACATGAGCAGAATGTGATGAAAGTTATTAGACGTTCTCGTAGAGTCAAATTTCAAATACGTATATATAAATATTGGATATATTTTAAAATGTATTTCACTATATTTTCATGAAGTGAATGTCGTAGCACAAGACACCAGTTGCCGAAACGATTCTCAAACACAAACATTAAACCAAAATATCGCCATACACAAAAAAGTCGACCCGCTTAAGGAACTACGCACATAGGTGATGGCCGGTCGGATCATTTCTGAATGTGAATTGAAAACGGCATTTGATTTGCTTGTAATTAATATATCGATGTTTATATTTCCCCATTAAGACATCGATGCTTACATTTCTCCATTTCTATCGATGTCTATATTCCCCCAAGTGACGAAGAGAGATCACTTATCGTTCCCAACAACCCTAAAAAAATCGTATGGCCATAGCACTGTCAGCCCGGAGTGTGATCATGCCCCTTGTTAAACCAAATAAGGTTTTTTTAGATGTTAGATGACAAACCTGCAACACATAAGGTTTTTTTAGACGTTAGATGACCAGCCTACAACTCATAAGTTTTTTAGATGTTAGATGACCAGCCTACAACTCATAAGGTTTTTTTAGATGTTAGATGACCAACCTACAACTCATACGGTTTTTTAGATGTTAGATGACCAGCCTACAACTCATAAGTTTTTTAGATGTTAGATGACCATCCTGCAACACATAAGGTATTTTTAGATGTTAGATGACCAGCCTACAACTCATAAGTTTTTTTTAGATGTTAGATGACCAGCCTACAACACATAAGGTTTTTTTAGATGTTAGATGACCAGCCTACAACTCATAAGTTTTTTAGATGTTAGATGACCAGCCTACAACTCATAAGGTTTTTTTAGATGTTAGATGACCAGCCTACAACTCATAAGTTTTTTAGATGTTAGATGACCATCCTGCAACACATAAGGTATTTTTAGATGTAAATGACCAGCCTACAACTCATAAGGTTTTTTTAGTTGTTAGATGACCAGCCTGCAACACATAAGGTTTTTTTTTATGTTAGATGACCAGCCTACAACTCATAAGGTTTTTTTAGATGTTAGATGACAAGCCTGCAACTCATAAGGTTTTTTAGATGTTAGATGACCAGCCTACAACTCATACGGTTTTTTAGATGTTAGATGACAAGCCTACAACTCATAAGGTTTTTTTAGATGTTAGATGACCAGCCTGCAACACATAAGGTTATTTTAGATGTTAGATGACCAACCTGCAACTCATACGGTTTTTTAGATGTTAGATGACCAGCCTACAACTCATAAGGTTTTTTAGATGTTAGATGACCAGCCTACAACTCATACGGTTTTTTTAGATGTTAGATGACCAACCTACAACTCATACGGTTTTTTAGATGTTAGATGACCAACCTACAACTCATACGGTTTTTTTAGATGTTAGATGACCAACCTACAACTCATATGGTTTTTTAGATGTTAGATGACCAGCCTACAACTCATAAGGTTTTTTAGATGTTAGATGACCAGCCTACAACTCATAAGTTTTTTTAGATGTTAGATGACCAGCCTGCAACTCATGAGGTTTTTTAGATGTTAGATGACCAACCTACAACTCATGAGGTTTTTTAGATGTTAGATGACCAACCTACAATTCATACGGTTTTTTAGATGTTAGATGACCAGCCTACAACTCATAAGGTTTTTTAGATGTTAGATGACCAGCCTACAACTCATAAGTTTTTTTAGATGTTAGATGACCAACCTACAACTCATGAGGTTTTTTAGATGTTAGATGACCAACCTAAAACTCATGAGGTTTTTTAGATGTTAGATGACCAACCTACAACTCATGAGGTTTTTTAGATGTTAGATGACCAGCCTGCAACTCATAAGGTTTTTAGATGTTAGATGACCAGCCTACAACTCATACGGTTTTTTAGATGTTAGATGACCAACCTACAACTCATACGGTTTTTTAGATGTTAGATGACCAACCTACAACTCATGAGGTTTTTTAGATGTTAGATGACCAGCCTACAACTCATAAGGTTTTGTAGATGTTAGATGACCAACCTACAACTCATACGGTTTTTTAGATGTTAGATGACCAGCCTACAACTCATACGGTTTTTTAGATGTTAGATGACCAGCCTACAACTCATAAGGTTTTTTAGATGTTAGATGACCAACCTACAACGCATACAGTTTTTTAGATGTTAGATGACCAGCCTACAACTCATACGGTTTTTAGATGTTAGATGACCAGCCTACAACTCATAAGGTTTTTTAGATGTTAGATGACCAACCTAAAACTCATGAGGTTTTTTAGATGTTAGATGACCAACCTACAACTCATGAGGTTTTTTAGATGTTAGATGACCAACCTACAATTCATACGGTTTTTTAGATGTTAGATGACCAGCCTACAACTCATAAGGTTTTTTAGATGTTAGATGACCAGCCTACAACTCATAAGTTTTTTTAGATGTTAGATGACCAGCCTACAACTCATAAGTTTTTTAGATGTTAGATGACCAGCCTACAACTCATAAGGTTTTTTAGATGTTAGATGACCAGCCTACAACTCATAAGTTTTTTTAGATGTTAGATGACCAGCCTACAACTCATAAGTTTTTTTAGATGTTAGATGACCAGCATACAACTCATAAGTTTTTTTAGATGTTAGATGACCAGCCTACAACTCATAAGTTTTTTTAGATGTTAGATGACCAGCCTACAACTCATAAGTTTTTTTAGATGTTAGATGACCAGCCTGCAACTCATAAGTTTTTTTAGATGTTAGATGACCAGCCTACAACTCATAAGTTTTTTTAGATGTTAGATGACCAGCCTGCAACTCATAAGTTTTTTTAGATGTTAGATGACCAGCCTGCAACTCATAAGGTTTTTTAGATGTTAGATGACCAGCCTACAACTCATAAGTTTTTTTAGATGTTAGATGACCAGCCTACAACTCATACGTTTTTTTAGATGTTAGATGACCAGCCTACAACTCATAAGTTTTTTTAGATGTTAGATGACCAGCCTACAACTCATAAGTTTTTTTAGATGTTAGATGACCAGCCTACAACTCATACGAAAGTGAACGCTATTGTTTGTTGCTAAACGCATTTTATTTTAACGGAAGTTATACTATTTATTTATTTTTTTTTTGCTGTGACTATTCGTACCCGGGTACCAGAAATGAGAGGTTAGGATTTAAAAAAAAATATGAAAAATCTTATTGTTTGGTTTGTTAGATAAAATGAGGTGTCAAATGAAAGGTTATTGAATGAACTTAATGTTTGTAAACTTACTTCTTCAGTTTAACTAAAATAAACTACCACAAATGACATCCGAATAGCTTGAGTCTAATAGTACCCGGGTGCGAAGGCAGCGCAGCGTGTCTGGGTCCATTTTGACTCAGTGCTGTTCGGATGTCATTTGTGTTAGTTTATTTTAGTTAAATTGAAGAATTGAGTTGACCACCTTTAAGTCCATTAAATTATCATTCATTTGATACCTCATTTTATAAACCAAACAATAATTATTTTTTTTTTTTAATCCCAACCTCTCATTTCTGTTCCCGGGTACGAATAGCCATTTCGTTAATTTTTTTTACCCTCAATGAAGATTTACCTTCACACTTGAGCATATCTCGAGGACTGATGTCCGCCTACTTTTCATAATAAATCGAAAACTTCACTCTAGACAAAGCTGCCGATGACAAAACCTTAAATAAAATTTTTAACCCCATCCCTCACCACCAACGCCCCCCCCCCCAACAAAAGAAATCAGTTTTTCTCAGGGGTGGACTGGGGAGTTAATGCGGCCGCGGGAAAAAATCAAAGCGGCCCGGAAAAAAAAACAACAACAAAAAGCGGCCCTATCTTCATGACTTTTATTTGTATTATATCACCGGTCCTAGCAGCCCATCGGGAATCTTCCCGCGGCCCAGTCCACCCCTGGTTCTTCCTGTAGAATAATTGTAAAAACAAAAAAGTTATCGCCCGTTACCACAAAGATCTCGGTCTGTCAACCTGTTTGCCTGTATACATAAAAATAATAGATATCAATGGACAGCAGGATTTTGTTTTATTATAACCGGTTTTTTAAGATATTTTACAAAACACATTGTTGATTTTTTATTTTATTTTTATAACATAGTTTTACCGTTTTGGTAATTATCCCATTACAACTTTCTAGGCCTTTGAGGGCCGGATGTGGCCCGCAGGCCACCAGTTGAGTAGCCCTCACACTGATGATTGTGTGAAGTTTATAGAAATATTTTTAAAAAATTAAAAAAAACAACGAAAAGCGTCAAAATGTGATGGCGTAAGGTCAAAAAGAAGTTTTACATTAGATTCACCCCCTAGATCGGAGTTCTCAGGTACGTTATAGTTTTCTGTTTAAGAGAAGGGATTGAGCGTTAGTGCGTCATTGATGAGCAGTACAGCTTAGGTCAGGGGTTGCCAACCTTTCTATTGCCACGATCCTTTAATACAGTTCTTCATTTTGTTGTGAGCCCCCCCCCCACCAACCATAAAATTATGTTCGTCGCTATTTCTTAAAATATATGGTTTCCAATGATCTTAGGCGACCCCGGTGTAAGGCTCTTTTGACCCCCCAGAGGAGTAACGACCCACAGGTTGAGAACCGCTGGCTTAGCTGATTTCATTCTGGTCGTAAGTGTATAATTCCATCGTCACAGTCTACTTAGAGAAATGTTTCTCAACCTCTGGTCCAGGACCCTTTTTCGGGGGTCGTACCACCCATACACAGGGGGTGGGGGGGGGGGTCGCCTAAGACCATCTGAAAACACAGATTTATAAAGTAGCAACGATAATAATTTTGGGGGGGGGGGGGGGGCGCCTAAGACCATCTGAAAACAAAGATTTAAAAAGTAGCAACGATAATAATTTTCTTGTTGGGGGGGGGGGGGTCACCACCACATTAGGAACTGTATTAAAGGGTCGGAACATTATGAACGTTGAGAACCATTGACTTTGAGGGCCATTGAAAAACTGAAATAGATTCCCCAAAGAAATAAAACATCAAGCATCAATTGAATAAACGAATTCATTGAACGTGTATTCGACGTGGGGTTGTGGGAAGGGGTTGGGGGGGTGGGGTTAAGAGGATATACCGTTCATTAATACACAATCATGTGATCATAACTAGCCCAATGTATATACCAGCTCCACACGTGTGGGAGCAACCCACATCGTTTGCGTTGTTACTTTTAGCACTTCTGAGAACTTGGTCTTCATCTCCCGAGTAGCCCCGTAACACGCATCCCCTCCCCCCCCCCCCCCCCAACCCTCGTTTATGGAGCCCTCATCAAAATTTGAATCGACTCTGATCCATCCTCGGGAACTTCATCACTCCAACGGGTCTAGACGCCGATCTCTATGGCAAGCGTCTGAGGGCATATTTCGCCGGTGTTGTGTTCATCCCTTACGCCGCTGATAGACTTCTAGACTGGGAACAAGCGCACAAAACAACCCCCCCGTGGCCTATTCATAATGCATTCGTTATGATGCCCAAAGTGACCTATGGGGAAGGATAATATAAATTGGTCGACGTCCCAAGAAGCCCATTCCCAAAATTTGAATATCGGATCGGGGAAGAAGAATAAAAGCAGCATGGAAGAATGTTGGCGACCCTAAAGGGGGTTGGGGGTCGGGCTAGCAACAAGGAACACTGAAATCATTGCTACATGTTCCAGAGTGATTGACGTCTCCTGCAATCTTTGCCACTTTTTTTTTTACAATTTTCATCTTTATTTCTCTTACCCCCCTCCTCTCCCCCCCCCCCCCCCAAAATCACAACTTTTTTTTGTTTCTTCATTCTCCCCCAAAAACTTCTGATACCGTAAATTTGATAGTATTGAATATCGACACAATGGCAGAACCTACTCCAGCCTAATCAAATTACGGCACCACCCTTTCTGGGGCACCCTCTCCCCGGGAAACAGATTCCGGCTGGGGGGGGGGGCCTCAANATTTGATAGTATTGAATATCGACACAATGGCAGAACCTACTCCAGCCTAATCAAATTACGGCACCACCCTTTCTGGGGCACCCTCTCCCCGGGAAACAGATTCCGGCTGGGGGGGGGGGCCTCAAAGAAGGATTGTAACTGCCAATAGCGGCGATATTCCGCGAGATTTATGCACCCCCGGCCGTACCCTTTATTTGATTGTCATCTGATTGAGAAGACGGCGACAATGGACCACGTGACCACCCTCACAATCAAGCAGACCTCTTCAAGAGGTGGGGGCTGCTCTTTCACTGTGTCTTGATATTAATACAATCTCCTTGGGGAGAAACATGGAGAGCACTCCTTTGTACTTATGAGTACAGTACTTCCACGTGCATCTGAGGACAGTGTTTCTGTGTGCACAGGAGTAAAGCACTTCAGTGTTTACATGAGTAAAATACGTTAGTGTACATATAAGTACAGGGCTTCTGTGTGTGTATGAGTGCAGTGCTTCTCTGCGCGTATGATAACATTGCTTCTGTGGGCTCATTGAGCATTTTAGTACAGTGTTTCTGTGTGTATATGAATAAAGTACTTTGGTGTTTATATTTGTACAGTGCTTCAGTGTGCATATGAGTACAGTGCTTTAGTGTGCATGTGAATAGGGTGTTTCAGTGTGCATGTGAATAGAGTGATTCAGTGTGCATGTGAGTGCAGTGCTTCAGTATGCATCTGAGTGTAATGCTTCAGTGTACATACGAGTGCAGTGCTTCAGTGTGCATGTGAGTGCAGTGCTTCAGTTTGCATGAGAGTGCAATGGTTAAGTGTGCATGTGAGTGCAGTGCTTCAGTGTGCATGTGAGTGCAGTACTTCAGTGTACATGTGAGTGCAGTGTTTTGGTGTGCATGTGAGTTCAGGGTTTCAGTGTGCATGTAAGTGCAGTGCTTCAGTGTGCATGTGAGTGCAGTGCTTCAGTGTGTATGTGAGTACAGTGCCTCAATGTGCATGTGATTACAGTGTTTCAGTGTGCATGTGAGTGCAGTGCTTCAGTTTGCATGAGAGTGCAATGGTTAAGTGTGCATGTGAGTGCAGTGCTTCAGTGTGCATGTGAGTGCAGTACTTCAGTGTGCATGTGAGTGCAGTGTTTTGGTGTGCATGTGAGTTCAGGGTTTCAGTGTGCATGTAAGTGCAGTGCTTCAGTGTGCATGTGAGTGCAGTGCTTCAGTATGTATGTGAGTACAGTGTTTCAATGAGCATGTGATTACAGTGCTTCAGTGTGCATGTAAGTGCAGTGCTTCAGTTTGCATGTGAGTACAGTGCTTCAATCTGCATGTGATTACAGTGCTTCAGTGTGCATGTAAGTGCAGTGCTTCAGTGTGCATGTGAGTGCAGTGCTTCAGTGTGCAGGTGAGTGCAGTGCTTCAGTGTGCATGTTAGTATTCTTCTTTGCTTTTCAACTCCCACGGAGCATAGGCCTTTAAAGTTTCTTCCAAGCCTTCCGGTCTCTTGTTATAATCTCCAAATACTCTTTCTTGATGTTACAAGGATTAGAAAGAGTTGTAAATATTGCATATGAATATAACACTTCAAAGTACTTTTGAGCACTTCACATGCGTATAGACGATACAGTCGTGTTGTATGATTGTCTTTGGATTGTATATCCCCAGTTGAGAAACCATATCCGACACATGTAGGTCAAATCTTCAATCTTTTGATGGCTTTCCATTATGCCCATAGCCCAGGCTGTTGGACTTCCTTTCTTGCCATAGTAGTTTTTAAACTCACAAATTATGTTAAAGTCCTTTTCTTAATGCCTTATGTGTAGCTGATCTCAACTGCTCACACACATAGAGCGCATAATATATTTAACTAGTATTCTGTAATAGTAGTAATATAAAAAAAAACAACTCTTAAGTCCGCAGTTTTCTTCTTTCATGATCTGCCTGGCAAGGTCAATATTAACACATGAATAATAAATATGACACAAAGGCCCAATCTAAAATAACACTACATATGTATTCTTATGTAAAACTCCATTACGATATTAGATGAGATCATGGTGGCCAGGTTTCCGTAAGTCGAGCCTGATCTCCATCGCTCATATTCAGCTGGCCCCCTTCCTGTGACAGACGCTGTGTATATTAATTAGGCAGCGGCGCTGTATATAAATCAAGGCGGCTGACGATACTTCTTTGTTTCTCTCCCTTTATTATCATCTTCATTATCTGAGGCTAGCCACTTTAACATGGTCTGAAGTAAGCCACCTTTACATGGTCTGAATTTAGCCACCTTTACATGGTCTGAATTTAGCCACCTTTTCATGGTCTGAACTTAGCCACCTTTTCATGGTTTCAAGTTAGCCAAATGTTCATTGTATGAAGTTAGCCCCCTTTTTATGGTCTGAATTTAGCCACCTTTTCATGGTCTGAATTTAGCCACCTTTCATGAGGTGAGCCCAATTTTTATTGTAGGAAGTGAGCCACCTTTTCATAGTCTGAATATAGCCACCTTTGTGTGGTTTCAAGTTAGCCAACTTTTCAATGTCTGAAGTTAGCCAACTTTTAATGGTCTGAAGTTAGCCCAATTTTCATTGTATGAAGTAAGCCCTCTTTTCATGGTCTGAATTTAGCCACCTTTGTATGGTCTCAAGTTAGCCAACTTTTCATTGTCTGAAATTAGCCAACTTTTAATGGTCTGAAGTTAGCCCAATTTTCATTGTATGAAGTAAGCCACCTTTTCATGGTCTGGAGTTAGCCACTTTTTCATGGTCTGAATTTAGCCACCTTTTCATGGTCCGAATTCAGCCACCTTTTCATGGTTTGAAATTAGCCATCTTTTTATGGTCTGAAGCTAACCACCTTTTTAATGTCTGAAGTTAGCCATCTTTTCACTGCCTGAAGTTAGCTACCTTCTTTTACATTATTAATGAATACAAGCCATGTGCACCCATTGTAATAGGCAGGCCAAAGTAAAGGAAGTGCTCAGTATTTTTTTTAAACCGAATTTCTTAAAACGTGTTTTGGTCCATAGTTATGTAGGTAAATATCGTGATTTGATTTTTCATCTCGGTGAATCGGTGAATTTATAGGGTTCAAAGAATGACCAATCAAATTTCGATTTTTCAAGTCATTATAAATTCGCCATCTTTCACCGTGACACTGATTGACTTACAGGCCCTTTGAGCTAAAAGCTATGTGTAGTCGAAATGAACAATATGTCCAAACAAAAGACAACATTCGGCCCAACGATACTTCAACACAAAAATGATCCCCGACGAGCCCCTGATCGCACACGCATTTCCTTAACGCCTTGTAAGTGGTTGACTGCAGACACAAAGACGGCGATGTTAAAGAAAATGTCCCCAACACCACGACACTCTGTCCGGTTCACATGGCCCTGTACCATGGCCAACTGCTACTCTCGTCCACTTCTAAGGTCGTATGCAAATTCAACTGCACACTGCTGAGGCCACAAAATGTGTAGTTTTAAGCTTTGATATAGTTTCTATTTTATTTTCTAGGTTTTATTTTTGTATACGTTGCAATTGAGCAATTTTCACTAATAGTGTGAATTTAATAATTGAAAAAAAAATCGCATGGAAACTTGAAAATATTATAATGATAACTCCCTCTGATAATAATGCAGAGTAAGGAGAACATGGAGGCTTAAAAAAAAAATCATAGCTAAATTTTTAGGTCTTATAAAAATTGTTTATTTTAAAATTGCAGCGCTCGTGTTTCAGGATTTTCCCATCAGCACCGATCTTCACGAGTCGCTTCATTATATCTGTAACGATGCTACGGTTGGAAATCTCACCAACGGAGCTCTCAGCTGCGCCCGGCGGCGAGGCCTCTTGATCACATTGGTCACCCGGCCGCAAAAGTCCAATAGCACCTCGGCTTGTCATGGCCTTCTTTCTCATCATGCTGTCTTGGGTGGCCAGCTATTGTCGTTGCGCCCTTTCTCTTCATACAATCTTGACTGGCGGCCAGTGCGCCATCGCTCTACTTGTCATCGCGTCCTCTCTCTTCACACAATCTTTGCTGGCCAGTGCGCCATTGCTCTACTTGTCATCGCCTTCTTCCTCTTCAAACAATCTTTGCTGGCCAGTGCGCCATTGCTCTACTTGTCATCGCGTCCTCTCTCTTCACACAATCTTTGCTCGCCAGTGCGCCATTGCTCTACTTGTCATCGCGTCCTCTCTCTTCACACAATCTTTGCTGGCCAGTGCGCCATTGCTCTACTTGTCATCGCCTCCTTCCTCTTCAAACAATCTTTGCTGGCCAGTGCTCCATTGCTCTACTTGTCATCGCGTCATCTCTCTTCACACAATCTTTGCTGGCCAGGGCGCCATTGCTCTACATGTCATCGTGTGCTCTCTCTTCAGACAATCTTTGCTAGCCAGTGCACCATTTCATTCAGTTTCAATGTTTTGTCTCTGGACTCTTAGCGCAAACCATTTCTTTGGAGAAACGCCACCCGCAAAAGAAAAACATTAAAACCAAAGAAGAACACCGAATTTTGACGGGCGAATCAACCATTCCAGCGATCAGGCAATGCAAATTTTGCAGGGGAGATCAAACAATACGGTCGCTGCCTTACGTCAACTGTTTGCTTATTTATCTGCCCTTGTTTCAAGACCTGGCCACTCGACATGCGTCTCGACGGCTTTCATGAGTCGGGACAGATAACTCGATTAAACAAAGGTTATCTGGCCCGCTCTCAGGGTCGGGAGGAGGACGTTTGGACAAACGCATACCTGGACCTTATGTCCGTAGCCCAGATTTAGGAGTATGCGACAGGAAGTCTTGTGGATGATTGGTTTAACAGTCATAGCAACAGCAGTGTGTGTGTGACAGGAAGTCTTGTGGATGATTGGTGTAACAGTCATAGCGACAGGAGTGTGGAGCCGGTATTACAAATTTGACATTCAGCCAAATGCTCCGGAATTTGATGTGAATCAGACGCTTTTAACAACAACAAAAAATGAACTAAAGAAGGATTCTACGACATAGAATATGATCCGAAAAGATTTTCACAGGCAATCCCAGTTAAAAATTTGATACTCTGCTGCTATTCCTGTCAACTTACCAACCCGAGTTCTAACTTCTGGCTTATCAAGATTGTCTTGGTTCAGAAATGCTGATTTGTTAATTAAGACACCACAAAACTAAATGTATAGTTAATTAGTTTCTGCACAAATTACTACTAATTCGAATAAGTTCATACTTTTTCAATATGTTGTCCGAAAGGCGGTAAATTAGGGCTGCTGCTAATGTGCATTTGAATCCAAGTAACCATCTAGTCAGCGGTACAGATCAATCATTAATTAAAGATATTTTCTCCTTGGAACAATGTACCTAGGGTATCAGTGTGTGTATATTTTTCCTAGCCATAAGTTATTCTTATCATCGTGTACTTCATACGTATATTCTTATGTCAATATCTGAGCACTTGGCAGATAAGGATACATCTGGATGGCCATTCTGACAAGCCAAGATAACCGAGAAGTAGCGAGTAACTTATTTTTACCTTACGGAAATCCTGAAGCCAGTCTATTGCATATTGTCGCTCCAGTTCATGTCTGAAAAAAAAAAAAGATCTACAACAGATGGGAATCCAAGCATGGACAAGAAAAGCGCTAGTTGAGTCTGAGTAGAAGGAAGTGGTTAGCCAGACCAAAGCCCTGCATTGGGCTGTAGTGCCACAGAGAGGATCATGTCTTAATCAAATGTAAAAATTAACGATCAAAGTTATCCGAAACTATTTTTTTTTTAAAGTAATCAAAACGTCGATGCGTTTCGATTACACCATTGCCTCAAAACCTTCAGGAGTTGGTCCATATAAATATAAGGCCATGAAGTTCTCAGCAGTTATTGACAATAGAATTCCCCTCTAAATACTATTCTTTGAAATTGCAAGTTAAGTGGAAAGTTAAAGAATATATTTCCCCAGATATATATATATATATATATATATATATATATATATATATATATATATATATATATATATATATATATATATATATATTGATATATCCTATTAAAAAGTCAAGTATTTTAATGCAAGGCTCCGTCCACGAGTTTGAGATCCATTCCAGTTGTTTTCTCTCGTCCCAAATAGACGAAAAATTTCATAGAGCACCAAGACCAAGGAATTTTTATTTTTTATTTTTTTTAAGTGTGTTTTAATTTGTGTAAAAACTTTTGTTCCCCCACTTGGGTACACATCACGTTAAGTTTTAATTTAATTTCAGATGATAAGAAAGATGAGCTATATAACAGCTATTTGACAGTAGCGTGTGGCGCCATGACGAGAAATCGTGGCTTTGGGGGGCTTTGGGTGATCCTGTCTAGAAAACATCAGGACCTTAACTTTTCATGGACATTCAGAGGCCCGCGAGACCTCTTTGTTTTAACGGTAACATAAGCTTGGTCACATGATCTCACATGGACTCTACTGATCCGTGATGTCCACTGTCACACCCAAACCTCTTGCCTGGTAACAGTGGATTAAACAAGTAAAGACTTCACGGAATGTCCAAACTTTCGGGCGCTTATTTCTCAGTTCACAAACTGACCATTACCTTTTATCTCCGTCGATGAAGTGCTCTACAAATCTCAAGTGCTCTATAAACATGAAGTGCTCTTCCAATATGAAGTGTTTATGTCAAGATTAGGCCCATCCTTTGATTTCTCGTCAAGGTTCGGGTTCACCAAGTTCAATATGTTTAAACTTTGACCTTTCCGCTGTCGTACCGGCCAGGATGAGCAGCTTATCAAAATGGTGTCACCGGTCGTCGGTCTCGTGACAGTAGAGGGGTTCTTTTGGGTAGATGACCAGTGTTGACAAGTGAAATGTTGACGTGCGGGACACCAGGCGACAGGGTATGGGATGTGGCATTCGGGTGGTCAAAGATAACATCAGCCCATTCGTTGTGGGTGTAAATAAGACAATGCTTTAGTCGAAACACATTTCTCGGTGTGCAGCAAAGGAGTGTTTACCTTAAAAGGCGTATCAGTGTATTGCTACTTCAGGTGATAAGCCAACATATTATGAATTCAACTCAAACCCTCATCTCATATTTCAACACAGCAGATAACCCACATTTTTTAAGCGCTCAAACTAAATGTCTTCAAAGCCTGGATCCCCACGAGACACGTGAAGAATTCAAATTAAAGGGGAATACTTGGCATATTAAAAAAAAAAAAAAAGGAATTTTAACAAATTTGATTCTTATCAAAAGATCATGAATCAATCTGAAAGTCTGGTGGTTAATGGTCTGGTAAATTTGCAACGTACTTTCTGATCACATTGATATCGATGTCGAATACGTAAGTCAAAAGCCAAAAGTACATGACACAGAATTTAGAGAATATGTTAATTTCTTAAAATTAAATTTTGAAGTTTTCTTTGTATGAGTAAAATCCATTCCAGTTTGTTCCGTATCGTTATGGTTTTGAAGGTTTAATCTGTGTTAAGATCTGGCCCGTAGAATAAACACTGCGTAACACAAGGCTGTTAAAAATAGTATTCAAAATAAAACGATACGAAAGCTAGTGATACTATCAATATTAGATTAAATTACACAACTAAATTTCTATAAAAATATCAATTCGAGTACGGAGACAAAAACTTAATTAATTAAAATAAAATAAAGAGAAGTACAGCAAGAGCAAAAAGCGACACTCCTCAAAATACAAATGTTAATTTACACACACCAAGATATAACGTATCTTATTGCGCTATTTCTCTCTCTCTCTCTCTCGCTCTCTCTCTCTCTCGCTCTCTCTCTCTCTCACACTCTCTCTCTCTCTCTCTCTCTCTCTCTCTCTCTCTCTCTCTCTCTCTCTCTCTCTCTCTCTCTCTCTCTCTCTCTCTCTCTCTCTCTATCTCTCTCTCTCTCTCTCTCACTCTCTCTCTCTCTCGCTCTCCCTCTCTCTCACACACTCTCTCTCTCTCTCTCTTTCTCTCTCTCTCTCTCTCTCTCTCTCTCTCTGTCTCTCTCTCTCTCTCTCTCTCTTTCTCTCTGTCTATATGCCTCGCTCTGTTTACCTGCTGAGAAAGCCGACAGTCTATTTAAAGGAACCAAATCAGAACGTTCTAGTACAGAAATTTTAGAAATTGCGTCACCGAATGGCATTCTTTAGAATAAATAGAACGCAATTGAACGTAAACAACCTTTTCCCAGCCAAAAAAAAAAAGAGACGAGCAAGGAAGGAGTAACACAGCACATTTACTCGGTGATGGCAATATCTAGTCCATAATAAGGGAAGAGAACTGGTGGCTAAAAATAGCTCTACGTTGAAGTGAAGAAACAAGTCATGCGCCATAACGCTATACTGTTAAAGTTTTAAAAAAATCCTACTAGTAGTTATAAGCAAAAAATACTTCTGAAAGATCATCGCCCCTCAAATTCATTTGCCTGCCATTCAAAAAAAAAAAAAAAAAATTATTAATATGATAATATTTTTAGAAATATGTAAGTTGATGATTTGTAATTACATTTCTTTTGTTTTGTAAGTGTCTTATTTTTAAATTAAATCTCATTGTTTGTAAGTGGTACTGTTTTGGGTGTCGTATTTATTTTTTAAATTGTATTTCTCTATGGCATCGTCCTTTGTCAGGCACTGTTTGAACGAGCCATAAAATTAAAATAGGAGATTAATTTATCAATATAGAAGGCTGTGTGTAACAGTCTGCATATAAATTTTTTGCAAACTTGGAATAAGAAAGTAAAACAAAACAGACATTTTTGGAGGTAAAAAATATGACTTTTTATTCTCCAGATTGTGGAACGCTATTACAAGCAAATCTATCTACACCTTCGTGAATATACATTCACTGGGTACATTTATATAAATAAATACGTTGCACAGTCGACTTTAGAGTTCTGCGATTCAAAGGATTTTTAATATTTTAGATGAGTACATCTTTGAGTTTGGGATCCAGGTAACTGTGATGGTATCAAATATACTGATAGACTACAATATTTGACAAATTTTGAATGAGATATACTGCTAGACCTCAATATGTAACACATTTTGATCGAATCATATATACTGATAGACTAAGGTATCTTACAAATTTTGAAAGTAGCAAAAATTACTTGAAATTTTGGCTTGGAGATTACCACAGCCGCTCGTGAAAAATAGAATTAATAAAACATACTAGATATAGCCCGCCAAACATTGACGACAGCAATGCGTGAACTTCCCAATCTAGTAAATTAACTTGACAAAACTTGAGCTCAAGTAACGCACATTTAAGAATCCCAATATTTGCTGCACCCCTTCCCCCTTGATACGTCACTGCACAATTTTTTATTTCACGCCCATGAACTATATGAATACTCTCATTTCCAAACTTAAATTGAGACGATTTCATTTCCGAAAAGACAATATTACGCACCAAACCCAATTGCGTTATTAAAAATAGATATGTATCATTTAGCGTAGTTATCGGGAATTATATTTGCGCGCTAGTGAACTCATTATTTAACCACACTCTGGCGAATCTATTTATAGCCTGCGTGGTGGTGATGGTTTTTTTACCTTTGCTGGCGAATTATATAAAGAGATAATTTTTTTTTTAATAAATAGGAATTATTTTTCTTATAAAGAACGGTTTTCTAGAAGGTTCATATAAGATATGAACACATTTAACCGACGAGACTCATTAATAAACATTTCCATACCGCACTTTCAGCCGCGTGCGTCATTACATCCAATCAGGTCAAAGTTATTTCCACTTTAATTGAGCCAGTGGAAGAAATCTGGCCATATAGATTTGTACTAGTGATTGGCCCGTCCAAGAGAGACAGGCGAATAATTTGATGGACCCGATGATCTACTGGCTACATGTGAGTACTAATCCCATTTTATGGGTCGGATTGTCAGTCAAACTACGTGCACCCCTCTCCCGGAGAACTTGCGGTACCGGGAGAGCAGACGTCTCGATGTAAGTACTGGGTTGATTCCTGCCTTATCTGGTCATCTCGTCCCGTGGTAATATAACTGGTATTGATGACCTGTAATCATACGAGAGTTCTAAGTAAAACGTTTATCTCAAAGTCGAAGACATAAAATATACCAGCCAGGGGTCATGAGTGTTCATAGAGGTATTCTCAGTGCCGGATTGACGTTTAAGGATGTATTAGCTACAGCTTAGATCATCACAATCTGCCTCAGATTTACAGCATTGATCCTCACAATTAGCCTCAGATTTACAGCTTAGATCCCCACAATCTGCCTCAGATTTACAGCATCGATCCTCACAATCTGCCTCAGATTTACAGCATTGATCCTCACAATCTGCCTCAGATTTACAGCATAGATCCCTACAATCTGCCTAAGATTTACAGCATAGATCCCTACAATCAGCCTCAGATTTACAGCATAGATCCCAACAATCTGCCTCAGATTTACCTATAAGCCAAATAAGCTACATCTTAGGGCATCACAATCTACTGGCTATATATTTTCTTAGTCCAGCGGATGCAATTTAAAAATGTAGGGTGCCTCCACACTTTATATAGCTTAGGGCCCCAGTAAGTGTAAGTCCGGCCCTGAGTATTATCAAAAGTGATTGACATGACCACGTGATGTGCAATTGCGTAATTGGCTGAAGACATGTAGATATTATTGAATTTTATGTCTATATGACTTTAAATTAAATTGGGGTAATAAGGTGAGAGACTGCAATCAGGTTAGCACAAAATAAAATGAGTAAAACAGAGTAGGGTTAAACCTGAAAAAATAAACGCAACAAAACAGCGAACGTGTCGGCAGAAAGCCTTCGTCAGCGAACAAAACAACAGAAAAAACGGTATAAAAATAAATGTCAGCGAACAAAACAACAGAAAAAACGGTCGTTTTTGACCGTTTTTTCTGTTGTTTTGTTCGCTGACGAAGGCTTTCTGCCGACACGTTCGCTGTTTTGTTGCGTTTATTTTTTCAGGTTTAACCCTACTCTGTTTTACTCATTTTATTTTAAATTAAATTGGCCTAATGCATTTAAAAAAAAAAAAGTGATTTTGTGTGTGTGGATGGGTGAGTCGGGTCCCAACTAACTTTAAGATTTGAAAACCTCTTCACTATAATGTTCTTCAAGATAACAGGAAATGATACGCCGGACTCGATCTGATACCACCTGACTATAGGATACAAATTTTTTGACATGGCTTGGGTTCTTAAGTTTTATAAATCGTCTGCTACCTTAACACGAACATTGCCTTTTTTAAAAGACACATCAGTATCTCAACATCAAAAGAAATTATTAACTCAACCTCTAAACACATTATTAACATCACATCTTAACACGTTATTGTCACAACATTAAAAAACACATTATGAACACAATATCTAAATGAATTCTAATTTCAAGTTAATCCTGGTCTTAATATGAACAGCGGGTTCATGTGATTATCAGGAGAAATGTGTGACTTTCATTATAATGGTGTCCAAAACTGCGTCGCTCTATGATTGATAATAAATGTTCGTCGAGGTTATGAGGTGAACGGTTGTATGAATGATATTAACACCGAAACAAGACTGTTGATGCATGCACAGCTTTTTTTATTAAGACAGTTAACTTCCCATCTGAGATAGAAAAGGTGAAAGACATGACCAAGATAATTACTGCTTGACCGCCATTGTGCTCACAACGCCAAAAGTCAGTTGTAGCAACCTGAACCGACTCAACTGGCTATGGCAATCCAACAACTTGGTCTGCAAATTCTAAACATCAACCAAGAAAGATTTTTCAGATCAGACCAGAGGATATTTTGACCTCAACGGATCTAGTCCAAAACATTTCTTTCCGTCGTGATTAAGTGGGTTTCGATGGTTGGTCCATTGACTCGACGGGCGACCTTAAAGCACCCGATTGTCTCTGGAGCAGATTGTTTCTGAGCAAGCGCACGACACCAAATCTGGCGCGACATTTTCTTGTGCATTTAGTGCAAGACTTAGATGGGAAATCTCCAGGTGCAGAGTTATCTCGGACTTTTGAGGACTGCCCTTACGTGCTCTTCAGCAGCTGCTCTGTTGGCTTCGTGTTGTGTGGAGCCTTTCAGCCACGAAGAGCGGCAGGAGACTAGATCGTTTGGCAGATCATTCCTGCCTGCTCCACTTTTATGCAGATCGCTCTCAATCCATTAAAGAGGCTGTCAAAGTGCTTGGGAATCGTTTCTTCTGACAACCAGCATACGGGTTTTCATTTTCAATCCCGCATTAAATTATGGGTTGTAAATGATCGACGATTCCTCATCAATACGTTATGGGTTTTAAGAGATGACGGAATACCTCATCGATAAGTCAACACTTAGAGTCATCTCTTGTTTGGTGTTAGTTGTTATATCTATTCCAACATTTCAGTAGCCCCCAACCAAAGTACACATTTTTACGTCAATCATTGCACACTAGCTCTATGTAGCGGCTCGAGTAGAAACTAAAAATAGCAGATGCATACAGGACGATTGGCGACTGATTCTGGTATAACAATCTTTCAGCTTCAGTTATTTCGAGTTTCGGTTCTCTAATCTTAATGCTGCGATCACTTTCCGCCTTGTGTCGTTATCGACGTCGGCATCAGCATCAGTTTCATTAGATGCTGTGCTCTAGGTCTAAAATACGTTTTGCCGCCTTCTGCTGTTATCGTCGGGTTATCGCCGCGTCACAAACACTCTCGTCGGATTATGGCCATTTCCGGGTTACTATTTTAATGCCCACTCCAGCGTCTAGCTAATCTATTGGTCAGTGGTCACATTGCGCACTTCCTGTGTTGATATCGGCTCAACGAGTTTCTGTATCTTAACAGGTTTTGTTCCTCTTATAATTTGATTGATAAGTCCTTTTATAGACGCACATCAATTGCATTGCCATATCAAAGGATGATCCACTTCAGACATTTTCTTTCAAGTACATTTTTTTTACTATGGTGCCGATTTTTTAAAATAAAATAAACATCTATTTTGAGTATTGGCACTGACCAGCAAATAACACCAGGCAAATAATATGAAGTTTGATTGGAATATTTCGTTACCTTTCCAATACATGGCTTAGTTGGTTTTTAATTTTTTTTTTATTTTGGACAAAGCGAAATTCTCTCGTCTTCGGAAAATATGAATTGCTGCTCATTAGAAGAAATATAGTACATGTTTGTCTTGACGAATACACAATGTCATAGGCATGTCGTAGATACTTGTTTGTCTTGACGAATACACAATGTCATAGACATGTCGTAGATACTTGTTTGTCTTGACGAATACACAATGTCATAGGCATGTCGTAGACACTTGTTTGTCTTGACGAATACACAATGTCATAGGCATGTCGTAGACACTTGTTTGTCTTGACGAATACACAATGTCATAAACATGTCGTAGACACTTGTTTGTCTTGACGAATACACAATGTCATAGACATGTCGTAGACACTTGTTTGTCTTGACGAATACACAATGTCATAGACATGTCGTAGACACTTGTTTGTCTTGACGAATACACAATGTCATAGGCATGTCGTAGATACTTGTTTGTCTTGACGAATACACAATGTCATAGGCATGTCGTAGACACTTGTTTGTCTTGACGAATACACAATGTCATAGACATGTCGTAGACACTTGTTTGTCTTGACGAATACACAATGTCATAGACATGTCGTAGACACTTGTTTGTCTTGACGAATACACAATGTCATAGACATGTCGTAGATACTTGTTTGTCTTGACGAATACACAATGTCATAGATAAGTCATAGATTAACATAAGCACAAAGTAAATGCATATTTTAATAAGTCACTTAGAGGGACTACGGTAATCTTACACAGCAGGGTTCCTTTAATGTGGCGGTGATTGGGATGGGGCTGTGCGACAAGGCTGTGCGACAAGGCTGTGCGACAAGGCTGTGCGACAAGGCTGTGCGACAAGGCTGTGCGACAAGGCTGTGCGACAAGGCTGTGCGACAAGGCTGTGCGACATTCTCTAATATGCCAGCATTGTTGTATTTTAACTTAACTAGGTGAAAAGTATACGTTTTTTCAAACAGAACTGAAACAAGAATAAAAATTCACCTTAAGATACATCAATGTCATCCTAGGAAAAACTTTGAAAACTTTAACAAACATGGTGAATGTGTTACAATAGAGTTATCTCTTCTACGATCAGAGAATGGGAAAAAAGATGTGGGGGGGGGGGGGGGGGCGGAAAAAGCATCAGGCGGACCGTAGCCCTAAAAAGCCGCAGGAAAAATTCATTCCGTTGGTTTTTTTTTTAATCCAGTTATTTAAACTTGAAAGCGTTCAGCANTAAGATACATCAATGTCATCCTAGGAAAAACTTTGAAAACTTTAACAAACATGGTGAATGTGTTACAATAGAGTTATCTCTTCTACGATCAGAGAATGGGAAAAAAGATGTGGGGGGGGGGGGGTGGGGCAGAAAAAGCATCAGCAGGACCGTAGCCCTAAAATGCCGCAGGATAAATTCATTCCGTCGGTTTCTTCTTTAATCCAGTTATTTAAACTTGAAAGCGTTCAGCAAGAAGAACGCGAAACCCCCCCCCCCCTCGTGGAAACTCGTCTTTAGATCTCAACAGGTGGCCACCATTAATATAAAGATGTACCACGCCACTGACCCTTGTCCTTCTCCTACTGACAGTACAAGGCGTGACTCCGGAAACTTCATGGGGGGTTGGCAGATAAGGGTTATGTAAAATGCCCGTCCAACCCCTACTCCCAACCCCCTTTTTTTTTAACACATCCGGCCACACACCCCCACAAATTAGCCAAATTACTTGGTCCACTGTATGACCGAATCACACGGCTGACCACACTAACGAACCCCTGGCCGTCACACAGCTGGGCAATTGTCCGCGTCTCACCCGAGCGTCTGCGCCCCGAACTTGATTGAAAACAAATTACCGTAATTAAAGGAATCTTCTCGGAGCGTACACTGTGTGGACACTTTGTTCTGTCAGGTCAGGGACACACCGTGTGTGGACACTTTGTTCTGTCAGGTCAGGGGGACACACCGCACTCCCCAAAAAGGGGCGAACACACAGTTAGAAGGATAGGTAACACGCTGTGTCGAAGAACCTGAATTGGAGACAACGTTTTGCAGGCAGGCGGCAGCAATATCGCTTTCGTGAGCATATTTTCTTCTAGAACAGGGCTTCCCAAACTTTCGACATACGTCTACCCATTTCTAGAATTTTCGTAACACGTGGGTACCCCTCGCTAAAAAAAAAAAAGATTGCATATACTTTAATGACCAAAAAAAAGATTGCATATACTTTAATGACCAAAAAAAAGATTGCATATACTTTAATGACCAAAAAAAAAATTACATATACTTTAATAACCAAAAAAAAAAAGATTGCATATACTTTAATGACCAAAAAAAAGATTGCATATACTTTAATGACCAAAAAAAAAAAGATTGCATATACTTTAATGACCAAAAAAAAGATTGCATATACTTTAATGACCAAAAAAAAAATATATTTTTTCTTCGCAGCGGGAATCCCCACCAAACTCCTCCTGTACCCCAAGGGGTATTCGTAGCACATTTTGGGAAACGCTGTTTTAGAATTTCAGTGAATGGGCAACAGACAATGAATTGAATAGTATTTTTTAACAGATGTTTATTTAAATGCAGGTTGGATGATCAAAATTTGGGGGGGGGGGGAATGCATCAAGAATTTTATTTTTAACATTCGAAAGATTTGCAAATTGACAGGAATGATATCCCAAAAATAACTCACCGAATCTGACTCGAGAAAAATCTTCAATGGTCCGGAAAAAAAAAAACATTTTGTCTGATCTATCTGCCTGCAGTGGTTTAAGACCCTATTGCAAAGAATCTGCAATTTAATGAGACACTAGAGTGTGAACGACAGAAGAACAGGAATCACATGAAAATGATTTTTATCCCGTGTCGTAAATCAGTAGAATTGTGAATCGATTACAATTCTCCGACTAAGCAGAATAGATTATTATTTTTTTTTTAAAGAAAGAATGAAAAGAATCCGTGAAGTCTGAGCTTCGGGGAAGTGAAAACAAACTTTGATTTTGTTAAGTTGAAGTGTAGCCGCCATTCGATGCGCAGCGTATCCCCACTTGTGCTCACGACCTGCTTATCTATATACACAGTCGTGAATGCACCACGGCACATTCTACGTCATGGCCAGCCAACCATTCTCAAGTCGATGGTCATGGTCACCGGGCCGTGATCTATCTAACCTGGCCTGGACGAGAGATGAGGTTTCATCTTCATCGATCAGGGGCGTTTAATGAAGGGTGACATATTGACACGCGCCCTTTTTAGTTTATTTTCAGAAGTTATATATATATATATGTGTATTAATAATTTGGTACAGTGCGTAGTATGAAGTGGGATTTTCAACTTAAAATATATAGAGTTCACCTTACCTCACTGCAGAAATGTGATGAATGGGGAAGAAACGATGCTCTTATAACTTGCATTTAAATAGAGTATGACAGACACAATAGAGTATGACAGACACAATAGAGTATGACAGACACAATAGAGTATGACAGACACAAAAGAGTATGGCAGACACAATAGAGTATGGCAGACACAATATAGTATGGCAGACACAATACAATATGACAGACACAATAGAGTATGACAGACACAATAGAGTATGACTGACACAATAGGGTATGACTGAAACAATAGAGTATGACCGACACAATAGAGTATATGACTGTAACAATAGAGTATGACTGTAACAATAGAATATGACTGAAACAACAGAGTATGGCAGACACAATAGAGTATGACATACACAATAGAGTATGACAGTCACAATAGAGTATTACAGACACAATAGAGTATTACTGTAACAATAGAGTATGACTGTAACAATAGAGTATGACTGAAACAATAGAATATGACTGAAACAATAGAATATGACTGACACAATAGAGTATGACATATACAATAGAGTATGACTTTAACAATAGAGTATGACAGACACAATAGAGTATTACAGACACAATAGAGTATGACAGACACAATACAGTATTACAGACACAATAGAGAATGACAGACACAATAGAGTATGACTGTAACAATAGAATATGACTGTAACAATAGAGTATGACAGACACTGGTGGAGTCCTCTATAGACTTAATCTAATGTCTCCTGGTAGCGACCTCTATAGACTTAATCTAATGTCTCCTGGTAGAGACCTCTATAGCTTTAATCTAATGTAAACTGGTGGAGTCCTCTATAGACTTATATCTAATGTCTCCTGGTAGAGAGCTCTATAGACTTATATCTAATGTCTACTGGTAGAGGCCTCTATATTTTTGATTAGAGACCGACCGAATTTCGGCTTCGGCTTCGGTTTCGGCGCCGAAAGTGGCCATTTCATCACTTTCGGCCAAGTTTCGGTTTCGGCCGAAACTGAAAAGTTAACTTTCGGCTTAATTTCGGTTTCGGCCGAAAGAGAAAAGTTAACTTTCGGTTTTTCTTCGGTTTCGGCCGAAATTGACTTAGACTTT
>CAXITT010000013.1:5177-21967 GCA_964033795.1 Lymnaea stagnalis | reverse complement strand
CTTGCGGGTCACATATGGCTCGCGGGCCGCGAGTTTGAGACCCCTATATTAGATGTTTATTTATTAATATTTACGATTATCTAATTTTTGTTATAAAAGAATGTAAATATTTATACTTTCCCACATCATTTTCGATGTATGCAGAATGTATGCGGGAACGAATTTCAAAATATCTTAATATTTCATTTTCGGTTTCGGCTTCGGTTTCGGCCGAAATTCATTTTTAATCTTCGGCCTTTTTTCGGTTTCGGCCGAAAGTCATTTTTAAAATTTCGGCCTTTTTTCGGTTTCGGCCGTAAGTCATTTTAAACTTTCGGCCTATTTTCGGCTTCGGCCGAAATCAGAAAATCACTTTCGGTCGGTCTCTAGTTTTGATCTAATGTCTACTATAGATTTTTAATGTCTACTGGTGGAGTCCTCTATAAATTTTTAATGTCTACTGGTGGAGGTATCTATAGGCTTTTAATTTAATGACTCCTGGTAGAGACCTCTATAGATTTTGGATTTAATGTCTACTGAGACACGTTGTTGTATAGCTTAGATTCTCTTTCCGCACCTTTTTATATCGTGTGTCCACCACAGACACAGAGCACACACCAATCTGCTCTGGTGCGAGTATAAGTGCTTCAGCTACTTCATCTCACGGCGAAACAGAGATACATCAACACGAATTGTCTTCAGACGTTAGCGCTGTCTGTCACTGCGAGTGATCATAAAAGTATCGACTGAATCTCAAACCTTAGACAGACTAACCAATGCGTCGTGTCTGTACAGTTCTATACTCCCAAGTCAACAGAGGCTGGCGGGCGCCTGACTGCGCTTGCTGATACAACTTGAACTTCAGGGCTTCTCAAACACTGAGTTGGGTACGACACCTTCCTTAGTTTCTATGAGAACCTGTGATGTCCGATAATCTAATATTTCAGCGTAAGCGGTTTATCTTCCTGTCTTAAAATATTTTTTTTATTGAGGATCGGATTAGGGGAGGGAGTTGAGCAGTGCCCCCCACCCCCTACCCCCACCCCTGTTACACACTCTCACAATCTTGACAATAACTAACAAAGTCTTAAAGTAAAATGGCTGTTTTATTTTTTAAAAAAAATTGATTTCACATTGACCGAAGGACATTTTTAATCCTGATTGCACCCCCACCCCCCCCCCACCCCCCCCCCCCCCCCCCCCAATCTTCCAAACACGAAAGGATATAATCTTGTATCTATAGATACCCCTGGTCTGTGATGTCAGAACCTCTGGATCCCCCTGTACCGATTACAAGAG
This sequence comes from Lymnaea stagnalis, assembly GCA_964033795.1. NCBI lineage: Eukaryota > Metazoa > Mollusca > Gastropoda > Lymnaeidae > Lymnaea > Lymnaea stagnalis. The sequence goes on along the minus strand of CAXITT010000013.1, from coordinate 20,689 downwards.
CTATTACTGCTGTTTGCCATTGGATGTGTTGGGTGTGGGGAAGGGGGTTAGGAAGCAAAATCCCATCTTCCTGCCTGTACGAGTCTACGATAAAATCAGACAATGTGTCAATAAGTGTACAAGTGTGCATGCAGAGATAGATCAAGATGGAAATTTCGAGAACTTTCTAGAGCGTCATTTAGAAGCATAGCTCACAGAGCGGTTACGGCTGTGGTGAATGCTAAGTAAAACTTCACAATCTTTTTAAAGAAAGGCACGAAATTATTCTATGATCTGGAAAGCAGATAAATAATGCAACGAATTATCATTTCCATCAATATTTTTATAACAAAAATTTGACCTCAAATTGTTTTAAAATCAAGTTTTTTAAATGCTTGAGATGGGATACGGTAATGAAGGTTAGTGACTTCATTTAAGATGGATAAGGTCTTGATTCTTTTGACGTCATTTTAAGATGAGGTAATGTCTTGATCATTTGTGACGTCATTTAAGATTAGGTAATGTCTTGATCGTTTGTGACGTCATTTCAGGTGAGGTAATGTCTTGATCATTTGTGACGTCATCTAAGATGAGCTAATAGCCTGATTATTTGCGACGTCACTTATGATGAGCTAATAACTTGAGTATTTAAGACGCCACTCAAGCCTTCTGAGGGCATCCCATAACATCCCGTCTGGACTTTGAGTACCAAAACAAAACAAAAAATTTGCCAATAAATGAGCGCCGGAAGTAATAAGGCAGACGTTGGGTAAGGCTGCCTCGTACAGTAGCCCGTTTCATTATGGTAATAGGTAATGCCAATATTCCAGAAAACCCTACGTCCTGGCGGTGTTATTTTCGTTATGGAAATGCGCAATATTCGGAAATGAGTATGTTTTCAGAATTCCTCTGTTCACCGCCATCTACAATTTAGATTCGGGCTTCACGTGTTGACTGCTCTCTCGCTGTCTGCGCAGGCGTCAGAAATACTGACCGGATGCGACCCACGGACGCTTCGAGTGGTACCCAAGTCTGGAAGGTAAACTAAGGCGCCTAAATGAGTATATGGGGATTATGTATGTGGTCTGGGAATTGGATATGAGAATCAGGATATCCATCTTGATAGTACAGGATGTTTACGGGGGGGAATATATATACCGGATATACTCGCATATAAGCCGAATTTAGAACTATAAAATACCATACTGAAATCAGGGGGTCGTCTTATATGCGCATAAAACAAAATGGACACAAGGACAGACACTAATGGCAATTTTCCAGCCACACATTTTCATCGCTATCTGACTCTTAATTTGGTTGAGTGTACAGGGTACTAATATATATATATATATCACTTCAAAGAATTCAATGTATGCATAGCTGACAATTATACCGAGTATGAATATTACCATGGAGAATTCATGTTCGAAGTCAAAAATGGGATAAAATTAAGAAAAAATTCTTTAAAAAAACAAAAAATGTTTCCTACATCTATGGTGTACTAACTAATACTCTATACGCAAATGCATAGAATACAGTGAGAGTGACACGACAAAATAGACAATTGTGTGGTCGGCTTATATGCGGGTTTTTGCAAAAACTGGACATTTTAAATCAGTTTTATGGGGTCGGCTTATATGCAATGTGAGTATATACGGTATTTAAAACGGCAAATCGTTTAAATGGAGAGTTACAATTAGAAGAAAAAAAAAAAAGTAAATTTAAATCATTTAAATTATTTATTTAAATTTTGTCTTAGGAATCCAGGATATTAAAACAAGGGCGCCTGTCTCTTTTCTGATTTACCCCCCCCCTTTTTTTTTTTCCTTTATATATATAATAGGTTCGATTACCTAAACTACCACCACCAAGAGACTGATCATTTAAGAATACCTTTGAATGCTTATTTCAAACACTTGGATGTAAAAACCATTCTCTCATTAGCCTAACCTTTGGCGAAGCGGGTGTGGGGAGGTGGGTCTCCGGGCACTCTCCTGTGGGTGATTTTAACATGTTTGGCCCCTGTTCCAATTATGTAAGTATATTTTTAAGCCGAAATAAATTACGAGGTTCCACCCACCTCCTGAATTATTAATGTGTTTTGAATAGCTCTCCCACCCCCTTTTTTCCTTCCAAACCCCATTTAATGTCCCGAATTTTCTTTACATTATTTCCTGTATGTTCTGTACGTTCTGTATGTTTTGTAAATCCTTTGCATCACGAAAGTTCTATATGTCCGGTCAGTCCTTTACATGATGTAGGTTCTATATGTCCTGTAAGTCCTTAACATCCTGTACTTTCTGTGGGTCCTTTAAGTTCTGTATGTCCTGTACTTTCTGTGTTTCCTGTACGTTCTGTATGTCCTTTAAGTTCTGTATGTCCTGTACTTTCTGTGTTTCCTGTACTTTCTGTAGGTCCTTTAAGTTCTGTATGTCCTGTACTTTCTGTGTTTCCTGTACTTTCTGTATGTCCTGTACCTTCTTTATGTCCTGTACTTTCTCCATATCATGTATGTTCTAAATACCCTGTAAATTCTGTGTGCCCTGTACGTTCTATATGTCATGTACGTTCTTTAAGTTCTGTGCGTTCTGTTTGTCCTGCCCCTTACGTATACTCCCTGTATCTTATGTATGTCCTGCTAGTCCTGTTCTTCTTTTTTCCTGGTTATGCTTTCAAAAAGTTTTTTTTTAATGGTTTCAAGTGCAGTTTTATTTCTTAAACATATGCGATGAAATAGATTAAACAGTCATTGTATAATCTTTGCGTGAGTCAAACGAAAGTGCGAACACGTTGTTGGTAAGCCAGTCAAGGAGTTTATGTATAATATAGGCTTACTAAATGAACAGAGGATTTTATAAGACCGCGCATTTACCAATGATAAGTGTGTAACTATAACGTTGAGAGCCCCGACGATTTCTTTAAGAACATTAACTGTTAAAAATACGCCACAAATGTTCCGGTTGGCATTCGCTGGTCTTTATATTCGATCAGTTACAGAGCATAGATATTTTGATACAAATTAAACACATTTTTTTGTGTCGCTCCTATATATATATATATATATATATATATATATATATATATATGTTTGTATGTATTTATTTGTATGTTAATTATCTTTTTTCTGTATGTAGCAAGTGTTCTTTTGGTTTGAGAATGGTATTTAAAATGTGTAAAAAAATACAAAGCAAAAAGAAAAAATTATTTATATTCGATCAGTTACAGAGAATATATATTTTTATACAAATAAAACACATTTTTTTGTGTCGCTCATATATATATATATATATATATATATATATATATATATATATATGCTTGCATGTATTTAATTGTACGTTAATTATCGGTTTTCTGAATGTAGCAAGTGTTCTTTTGGTTTGAGAATGGTATTTAAACTGCGTAAAAAAATACAAAGCACAAAGCACAAGTAATCTCAACACCAAAACACACATACACTGAGCAAATCATATTTCATTCTTCTTCCCCTTGAAAAACCACAAAAACTGATTGTTGCGTGTTAAGGGCGGGGTTAATAATTTGAAATAATGTGTTGTCATCGGCAACGAGCCTATCTGCCAAGTTTCAGCTCGACAGATTGACTGGAAGTGGGTCAATTAGCCGTCCGAATTTTTTTTTTGGTCACAAGCACAGGAGCAAAAGTGAAGGTGACGTAATATGATTTTAAAAAGATTGAATACAAAATAAAAGTGTTATAATATCGGAAACGTTCTTACGACTGTACACGATCGACGATTTAAAAGTAGAAAAAAAAAAACAACACCTTGACATAGTTTAAAAGGTAGACATCAGAGTTGTCTCTCGATAAACATGTAGCACCTCACGGCGCGCAACGCCGAGACGTCGTGATGAAAGCTTTGACAAGATATGATTAACGCCCTTTCGCGAGACATTGCTATTAAATATCTCGATTTCGTTGTAAATGTCTGTCTGTCGCGCGGATAAATCTGTCCCTGTAAAAATGTGTCTGTGTCGAGCTAGCCGTTTATATCGAATAGATCTTTAACACAAGTCACTTAAATGTACGGGGTTTGACTCTGTATTTGATTTGAACGTGATGCATCGTGATTGTTCCATGATAGAATAGCTTCTCGTACGTGTGACAAATCTGTCTTTATATCTGGGAACTGTTATTTGCGATAATCGACATGTATTTTAAAAAATTATGTAACTTTTGGAAAGGATTTTTACGTTTCGCAAATATATGGTGTTTGTTAATGGACATACACCATGATTGTAAATGGATATACACTGTGTTTGTAAATGGATATACACAAAAAGCTAATATAATATCTTCGTTCCCCTTTTTCATAAAAATAAAATTGCGTATTCGATCTTTTATTGGCCCTTTTTTGGGTCTCCACTTCATTTGAGATCCACTTAATATTTTGAGATTCTCAATTTCTTTTAAGCACAGGCTAGCTACCAAAAAAACGATATATATATATATATATATTTTTTTTAGCTTCTTCCATTGATTAGCGTGCCTCTATGTAACCTTACCACTTTGGGTCCATTTCATCATAGTTGCGCCCTTAAGAGTTAGGACTCCAGTCGCTGTTTTGAGAAATGTTGCAATTTGTACCTTCAACATAATAAATAGATCTCAGTATTTGTGTATCTAATTTAGTTTATTACTAGCCAATATACCCGGCGTTGCCCCGTAGTGCATTCGGAACAACAACTACTTCTACAGCCTTTTAATTAACATTAAAAGTAAGCGCCATGTCAAAAAAAAAATGCATAAATAAACGCACCTTTATGTAAAAAAAAAAAAAAAAAATTACTTTAATAAAAACACATTTATAATAACCTTTCTAAACCTTTGGGTGTGGTAACAGTCTAAGTGTTGGCAATCTCTTCATAAGGTGAAAGGTCAGGTGGGTGTGGTAACAGTCTAAGTGTTGTCAACCTCTTCATAAGGTGAAAGGTCAGGTGGGTGTGGTAACAGTCCAAGTGTTGGCAATGTCTTCATAAGGTGAAAGGTCAGGTGGGTGTGGTAACAGTCTAATTGTTGGCAATCTCTTCATAAGGTGAAAGGTCAGGTGGGTGTGGTAACAGTCTAAGTGTTGGCAATCTCTTCATAAGGTGAAAGGTCAGGTGGGTGTGGTAAAAGTCTAAGTGTTGGCAACCTCTTCATAAGGTGAAAGGTCAGGTGGATGTGGTAACAGTCTAAGTGTTGGCAACCTCTTCAAAAGGTGAAATTTCAGGTGGGTGTGGTAACAGTCTAAGTGTTGGCAACCTCTTCATAAGGTGAAAGGTCAGGTGGGTGTGGTAACAGTCCAAGTGTTGGCAATCTCTTCATCAGATGAAAGGTCAGGAGGGTGTGGTAACAGTCCAAGTGTTGGCAACCTCTTCATAAGGTGAAAGGTCAGGTGGGTGTGGTAACAGTCCAAGTGTTGGCAATCTCTTCATAAGGTGAAAGGTCAGGTGGGTGTGGTAACAGTCCAAGTGTTGGCAGTCTCTTCATAAGGTGAAAGGTCAGGTGGGTGTGGTAACAGTCCAAGTGTTGGCAATCTCTTCATAAGGTGAAAGGTCAGGTGGGTGTGGTAACAGTCCAAGTGTTGGCAATCTCTTCATAAGGTGAAAGGTCAGGTGGGTGTGGTAACAGTCCAAGTGTTGGCAATCTCTTCATAAGGTGAAAGGTCAGGTGGGTGTGGTAACAGTCCAAGTGTTGGCAATCTCTTCATAAGGTGAAAGGTCAGGTGGGTGTGGTAACAGTCCAAGTGTTGGCAATCTCTTCATAAGGTGAAAGGTCAGGTGGGTGTGGTAACAGTCCAAGTGTTGGCAATCTCTTCATAAGGTGAAAGGTCAGGTGGGTGTGGTAACAGTCCAAGTGTTGGCAATCTCTTCATAAGGTGAAAGGTCAGGTGGGTGTGGTAACAGTCCAAGTGTTGGCAATCTCTTCATAAGGTGAAAGGTCAGGTGGGTGTGGTAACAGTCCAAGTGTTGGCAATCTCTTCATAAGGTGAAAGGTCAGGTGGGTGTGGTAACAGTCCAAGTGTTGGCAATCTCTTCATAAGGTGAAAGGTCAGGTGGGTGTGGTAACAGTCCAAGTGTTGGCAATCTCTTCATAAGGTGAAAGGTCAGGTGGGTGTGGTAACAGTCCAAGTGTTGGCAATCTCTTCATAAGGTGAAAGGTCAGGTGGGTGTGGTAACAGTCCAAGTGTTGGCAATCTCTTCATAAGGTGAAAGGTCAGGTGGGTGTGGTAACAGTCCAAGTGTTGGCAATCTCTTCATAAGGTGAAAGGTCAGGTGGGTGTGGTAACAGTCCAAGTGTTGGCAATCTCTTCATAAGGTGAAAGGTCAGGTGGGTGTGGTAACAGTCCAAGTGTTGGCAATCTCTTCATAAGGTGAAAGGTCAGGTGGGTGTGGTAACAGTCCAAGTGTTGGCAATCTCTTCATAAGGTGAAAGGTCAGGTGGGTGTGGTAACAGTCCAAGTGTTGGCAATCTCTTCATAAGGTGAAAGGTCAGGTGGGTGTGGTAACAGTCTAAGTGTTGGCAACCTCTTCATAAGGTGAAAGGTCAGGTGGGTGTGGTAACAGTCCAAGTGTTGGCAACCTCTTCATAAGGTGAAATGTCAGGTTGGTGTGGTAACAGTCTAAGTGTTGGCAACCTCTTCATAAGGTGAAAGGTCAGGTGGGTGTGGTATTAGTCCAAGTGTTGGCAATCTCTTCATAAGATGAAAGGTCAGGTGGGTGTGGTAACAGTCCAAGTGTTGGCAATCTCTTCATAAGGTGAAAGGTCAGATGGGTGTGGTAACAGTCTAAGTGTTGGCAACCTCTTCATAAGGTGAAAGGTCAGGTGGGTGTGGTAACAGTCCAAGTGTTGGCAATCTCTTCATAAGGTGAAAGGTCAGGTGGGTGTGGTAACAGTCCAAGTGTTGGCAGTCTCTTCATAAGGTGAAAGGTCAGGTGGGTGTGGTAACAGTCCAAGTGTTGGCAATCTCTTCATAAGGTGAAAGGTCAGGTGGGTGTTGTAACAGTCTAAGTAGTGGCAACCTCTTCATAAGGTGAAAGGTCAGGTGGGTGTGGTAACAGTCCAAGTGTTGGCAATCTCTTCATAAGGTGAAAGGTCAGGTGGGTGTGGTAACAGTCCAAGTGTTGGCAATCTCTTCATAAGGTGAAAGGTCAGGTGGGTGTGGTAACAGTCCAAGTGTTGGCAATCTCTTCATAAGGTGAAAGGTCAGGTGGGTGTGGTAACAGTCCAAGTGTTGGCAATCTCTTCATAAGGTGAAAGGTCAGGTGGGTGTGGTAACAGTCCAAGTGTTGGCAATCTCTTCATAAGGTGAAAGGTCAGGTGGGTGTGGTAACAGTCCAAGTGTTGGCAATCTCTTCATAAGGTGAAAGGTCAGGTGGGTGTGGTAACAGTCCAAGTGTTGGCAATCTCTTCATAAGGTGAAAGGTCAGGTGGGTGTGGTAACAGTCCAAGTGTTGGCAATCTCTTCATAAGGTGAAAGGTCAGGTGGGTGTGGTAACAGTCCAAGTGTTGGCAATCTCTTCATAAGGTGAAAGGTCAGGTGGGTGTGGTAACAGTCCAAGTGTTGGCAATCTCTTCATAAGGTGAAAGGTCAGGTGGGTGTGGTAACAGTCCAAGTGTTGGCAATCTCTTCATAAGGTGAAAGGTCAGGTGGGTGTGGTAACAGTCCAAGTGTTGGCAATCTCTTCATAAGGTGAAAGGTCAGGTGGGTGTGGTAACAGTCCAAGTGTTGGCAATCTCTTCATAAGGTGAAAGGTCAGGTGGGTGTGGTAACAGTCTAAGTGTTGGCAACCTCTTCATAAGGTGAAAGGTCAGGTGGGTGTGGTAACAGTCCAAGTGTTGGCAATCTCTTCATAAGGTGAAAGGTCAGGTGGGTGTCGTAACAGTCTAAGTGTTGGCAACCTCTTCATAAGGTGAAAGGTCAGGTGGGTGTGGTAACAGTCTAAGTGTTGGCAACCTCTTCATAAGGTGAAAGGTCAGGTGGGTGTGGTATTAGTCCAAGTGTTGGCAATCTCTTCATAAGATGAAAGGTCAGGTGGGTGTGGTAACAGTCCAAGTGTTGGCAATCTCTTCATAAGGTGAAAGGTCAGGTGGGTGTGGTAACAGGCCAAGTGTTGGCAATCTCTTCATAAGGTGAAAGGTCATGAATGTGATACGAAGTAAATCAAAAACTAAACCGTTATTGGTTGCAAGTGGTCAGCGCCGGGGAGACTGGAGTGGGAAAACTGAAGATGAATTTCTTTCATTTGCTTTAATGTAGCTTCAGACAACCACTGGAACACATTGTTACGAGCTGAACTGGTCGTCAACTCAGGTGGTGTTCACAAAACCGGGGTTATATGTCAAAAGAAAACCACAATGTTCGTATGACAATGACTTTACTGTTCTGTGTCATGAACATCTCGATCATATGACAATAACCCCAAGGTCCTGTGTCAATGAATTCACAGTCAGGTGTCAGTAACAACTTTGTCAGTGACACAGTAGCCATGTGGCAATATTACCATTGTCATGTGTCAGTGACCGTAGCCAATGTGTCAATAACACCGCAGTCAAATGCCAATAACACTGTACTCAAGTGCTCACAACACCATGGTGACCTACCAACGACACCATGGTCACCCCGCTATCACCACTAACTGCGTGTCCACATACACATCATTCCCAGCACGCGTACACACACGCGTACACATGTACACACGTGCACCCACCAAAAGACCTAGAGCGCCAAAGTGTTGCGCTATCGACAAGTAATCCTATTAAAGTGTGCCAGGCCTGTTCAGGAATTCCCCCTGGGTTTAGATTAAGGTCTGGCCAAACTAATACGATTACATGGGTGGAAAATGCCCGTTTGTTGTGGCACGGGTGGAGGGGGCATGGCTTGGGGGGGGGGGGGTGTGGGTCGGGGGGGGGGGNGAGAAGAAAAATACATAGTTAAATTTTAAACTGTTAATGAAGAGATGAGCAAAAAGAAGAGATAGAGAAAGATGAAAAGAGAATGAAATGGAAAAAGAGAGAAAAGGAGAAATAAGAGACACACACATACACGCAATAATTAAAAAGAAGAAATGCAAGAGAAAAACATTTTATGTTTCATTAATAACTAAGTTTAATGTTAATGTCTTCATAAGTCAGTGGGACAAAAAAACCGGGAACATGAAATGAGAAGAAAAATACATAGTTAAATTTTAAACTGTTAATGAAGAGATGAGCAAAAAGAAGAGATAGAGAAAGATGAAAAGAGAATGAAATGGAAAAAGAGAGAAAAGGAGAAATAAGAGACACACACATACACGCAATAATTAAAAAGAAGAAATGCAAGAGAAAAACATTTTATGTTTCATTAATAACTAAGTTTAATGTTACGACGTACACATTTCAGATCTCATCTTCTCACCAAGTAATTTAATAAAACGTTAATTGGAAATTTTTAAAATAATCAAGTTTGAAGAGGTCCAGTTCTTGTCGTGGTTTAATTTTAAAATTCCAACACCGCGCACGTTCCTTCATATCGGTAAGACTGTCCTCATCTTTCAGGATGTCTCGTTGAAGACTGTCCTCATCTTTCAGGATGTCTTGAAGAAGACTGTCCTCATCTTTCAGGATGTCTTGAAGAAGACTGTCCTCATCTTTCAGGATGTCTCGTTGAAGACTGTCCTCATCTTTCAGGATGTCTCGTTGAAGACTGTCCTCATCTTTCAGGATGTCTCGTTGAAGACTGTCTTCATCTTTCAGGATGTCTCGTTGAAGATTGTCCTCATCTTTCAGGATGTCTCGATGAAGACTGTCCTCATCTTTCAGGATGTCTCGTTGAAGACTGTCCTCATCTTTCACGATGTCTCGTTGAAGACTGTCCTCATCTTTCAGGATGTCTCGATGAAGACTGTCCTCATCTTTCAGGATGTCTCGTTGAAGTCTGTCCTCATCTTTCAGGATGTCTCGTTGAAGACTGTCCTCATCTTTCACGATGTTTCATTGAAGAATGTCCTCATCTTTCAGGATGTCTCTATGAAGACTGTCCTCATCTTTCATTACGTTTCGTTGAAGACTGTCCTCATCTTTCTGGATGTCTCATTTAAGACTGTCCTCATCTTTCACGATGTTTCGTTGAAGACTGTCCTCATCTTTCATTATGTTTCGTTGAAGACTGTCCTCATCTTTCAGGATGTCTCGTTGAAGACTGTCCTCATCTTTCACGATGTTTCGTTGAAGACTGTCCTCATCTTTCAGGATGTCTCGTTGAAGACTGTCCTCATCTTTCACGTTGTTTCGTTGAAGACTGTCCTCATCTTTCAGGATGTCTCGATGAAGACTGTCCTCATCTTTCATTATGTTTCGTTGAAGACTGTCCTCATCTTTCAGGATGTCTCGTTGGTAATCCATGACAGCGTTTCCCAAACTTTCAAGTTATGCTGACCGGTGGGCAAGTTTCAAAACTGTACCAGGGATCGCTACCGGATTTTTTAATTATATTTTCTTATTAACCATAAATATTTATCTGTGGAGACAGGCAACGTGAGGCTCGCGGACCGATGCAGGTCCGCGGATCATAATTTATGAACACTAATGTGTGACGCTATATATATATATATCACCTGCCAATTTATCAACTGACACGGTAGCTATGGACTGTCACCTAATCTAAGGGCCGTCGAAATATCTCTGTGCTGTGACTTTATCTTCAACTCAGTGTCATATTTCCTTTTTTGCTATTTCAATTCTTTGCCCGTCTTTCATATTTTGACATATCAATTCTTTGCCCGTCTTTCATTTTTTGCCATATCAATTCTTTGCCCGTCTTTCATTTTTTGCCATATCAATTCTTTGCCCGTCTTTCATTTTTTTGATATATCAATTCTTTGCCCGTCTTTCATTTTTTGCTATATCAATTTTTGAGTGCTTCGAGATTAATGTGAGCTCTATCATTTTCAAATTATATCTGATCCATGGAGTAGTGTCAATGAACTGTTAGTGTCTCTGTCTGGAGAGAAGTATCACTGACCACTGCTTTGTCTAAATGAATTTAAATATCTAAAATACATCTCATTTAAATGAGAATTAGGACTTCAGGCTTTTAAACATTATTAACATTTGTATTGTTCGTCCTTCGCACACGAAGATGACCGCAGGGCAATTTTCGATTTTACTAGTAGCCTTGACTTGGGGTGTATTTTGTTTAAAGCGATGGAGAGTTGACAATTCCTCAGCCTCACACTCTCGTCCTTGCCTATTTGATCCAAATGGCAAGGCTTGGTCAAGACTATACTGGAAATAGACCAGGATGTGGTAGATGACCAGCGGTGTCTTTCTGTGTGTTTCATTGCACCCTTTACGCGTTACACGTCGCAGGAGTTGACAATTTGGTGTCGCCCACGGGATTCCATCTCCGGGGTTGGCTTCAGAGTTTCATTCTCTTAGATGAGTTTCCATCCAAGGTTAAAGCGTACCGTCCAACCGGCTGTTTCTTTGAGGATTGAACTTCAGCCCACCATAGCTAACACTGACTCAATTTAGACGCGAGTCAGGGGGGGGGGCGGATAAACATAGGGAGCACGTTGACTTTGGAAGACAGCTTATATTACTGTTCTAGGTGTTCCAAAAATAATTTCATTTGTGTTCTCCCCTCAACACGTATCGTGGGTCCGCCCTTGAATTTAAGTAATGTATCTCATTCCCGTTGATTTGTATTTATCGCTTTTGTGTGCGGTGGGGGCAGGATCAGACACCGCCGCAACTTGTGTCCCAGAATTTATTGATCAGCACCAACCCGGAAGACGTGTGGATATAACTGGATACTATTGGATAAAGGGATGGATTCGTGTGTTTAAGAGGGTCCTTCAGGGACATTAAGTGCAGCTTAGGGCAACAACATTAAAAAAAAAAGAAGAAAAAAAAAAGAGGCTTTTTAACAAAGAGATACGTTTCTCTTTACGTGACTTCTTTTTATTGTTTATTGTAAGATAATGAGATATCGAATGGGCAACAACATTAAAAAAAAAAGAAGAAAAAAAAAAAAAGGCTTTTTAACAAAGAGATACGTTTCTCTTTACGTGACTTCTTTTTATTGTTTATTGTAAGATAATGAGATATCGAACTGTTTAAAAAAAAAAAAACATGATTTTTTTTAGTTGTTGAGTCAAGATGTCTGGCTCCATTCGTTGCTTGGGCTGTAAGCTCTTCCTCTCAATAACAGATGACCTGGAAGAATATATTTGAAGAAGGAAAAAAAACGAAATTTTATCAGAAGCCATCATGTGCATCACATCTCAGCATATAGCATCACATCTCAGTATATCACATCACATCTCAGTATATCACATCACATCGCATCACTTCTCAGCATAACACATCACATCGCATCATATCTCAGCATATCACATCACATCACATCTCAGTATATCACATCACATCTTATGATATCAAAGGTAACTGAATCAGCGTACCACAAGCCAAGCTGGTGTTCTCTGGGGGGGGGGGGGGAGTGGGTGGTGGTGGGTTAAGCTAAAAATTCATAGTGCAATAGTGCTGCTGGTGATGAATACAGGGGCGTGATTATGCCACAATATGTCAAGGTAAATGAACAAGTATCTCTAACCAGAGGAATAAGCACCAGGCGCCACAAGGCTGCGTTCTCTCCCCTGTACTGTATACAATATATACAAAAGATATTTAAAGCTCAAACGACACCGTTCCAATGGATGGATGAATAGTTTCTTTCTTAGGACAGCGGTGGACCCTGGATGGATATATAGCATAGGCCTTTATTCGGACGGCGGTGGACTCCTGGATAAATGAAACGTATAGGCCTTTCTTAGGACAGCAGTTGACTCCTGGATAAATGAAACGTATAGGCCTTTCTTAGGACAGCAGTGGACTCCTGGATAAATAAAACGTATAGGCCTTTCTCAGGACAGCAGTGGACTCCTGGATAAATGAAACGTATAGGCCTTTCTTAGGACAGCAGTGGACTCCTGGATAAATAAAACGTATAGGCCTTTCTTAGGACAGCGGTGGACTCCTGGATAAATGAAACGTATATGCCTTTCTTAGGACAGCGGTGGACTCCTGGATAAATGAAACGTATAGGCCTTTCTTAGGACAGTGGTGGGCCCATAGAATCTACCAGCTGGATGCACAAACATTATTTGATTGTCAATAGTATTTCCTTTTTTTTTTTTTTTTGTAACACACATTTTTCCTTTATATAAATACGCCTCTGTCACGCCCTTGAGCTTAAAAATTGTATTTTACAATGTATACTTTTGTAATGATATCANTTTTTTTTTTTTTTTTTGTAACACACATTTTTCCTTTATATAAATACGCCTCTGTCACGCACTTGAGCTTAAAAATTGGATTTTACAATGTATACTTTTGTAATGATATCATTAATGACGTCACCTGTAACTTGACGTGACAAGTGTTACATTTCCCTTGGAACTTTCTTCCGCCAACATATTATTTTTTTTTTTTTTTAATCTGAAAGGATCCAGCTCCTTATTGCTCTTCGCCCTCAGCGACTTGGGCCCCCAAAAAGTTTGTTATTGTTAATAGTCACCGACCGTCGCGTCTGCAACAGTTAACAAGGGCGATTCTCCGACACCCCCTTGACTAACTGTGGCGCCTGTTCTTCCTCAAGCTAGCAGTGTTAATTACTAAATAGTATCATAGAACAACACAGACCGACACGGAAAAAAAAAGAGGGTGGGGGGGGGGGAATAACAAGCTCTGAAGTTTAAGAAAGGAAAGAAATCTATGAAGCTATGGAGTCAATGGTGGCCAAGACTGAGAATGGTGCAGGGACCCGGGTTTAACATAAACATTTTCTTTCTTTCTTTTTTTTTTTTTTGATTTCAATTGACTTGAAAAGTTACAAGAGAAGTCCAGTTTGAAAATTAAGAAACTTAACTTTTAGATCGGAGTCGGTCAATCTTCATTACGACATTAGGCTAGCACTTATAATTAACAGAACTGTACAATACTTTGCTCATTCCAATGTCTAACTCTAAGTAACAGAACTGTACAATACTTTGCTCATTCCAATGTCTAACACTAAGTAACAGAACTGTACAATACTTTGCTCATCCCAATGTCTAACACTAAGTAACAGAACTGTACAATACTTTGCTCATTCCAATGTCTAACTCTAAGTAACAGAACTGTACAATACTTTGTTCATTCCAATGTCTAACTCTAAATAACAGAACTGTACAATACTTTGCTCATTCCAATATCTAACTATAAGTAACAGAACTGTACAATACTTTGCTCATCCCAATGTCTAGCTCTACGTAACAGAACTGTACAATACTTTGCTCATTCCAATGTCTAACTCTAAGTAACAGAACTGTACAATACTTTGCTCATTCCAATGTCTAACTCTAAATAACAGAACTGTACCATACTTTTCTCATTCCAATGTCTAACACTAAGTAAAGGAACTGTACCATACTTACAACTCATTTCCAATTTTACTTATTATAGCTCTTAATCCAAACATTTTCCACATTAGTTGTTGTTTTTACTTTATTCAAACAACAACTGTCGGTGCATGTACCGAGGTTGGCAAGCAGCAACTTTTCGGGCTTCATAATAACAAAACACAAAAACAAAACAAAAAAAACAACAACAAAAAAACAAAAACCAACAAAAAAATTCATCTTGCTTTAATCTATTTTTATATTTGTTCCATTTAAACAAACAAGGCTTGCTGCTTTTGAAAGAAAAAAACAACTCAATTGAATCAGATCTCAGGTATCATCATTTGGACGTCAGAGATTCTAAGTAGAGATCACATTTCATACTCGTTAATGTTAAATTTAGTTAACATTGTAGCTGTACGTTTTTGTGAAATGAAGTAAAATGTACATGCCGAGTAGGCTTACGTCACCACCATAAAACTCCATTGATGCAATAGGTAAGGGGGGGGGGGGACAAGACTTACTTTTCACTTTTTGTGATGTTAGTGCATGTGATAATTTTGGCTGTTGGCCTTCAGTGGCGTAGCTAAGGGCTAGTGCCGCCTGGGCAAAGAGAGCTAAGTTCGGTAGTTTTCCGAAAATACTGGCGCCCAGTATTAAGTAAACAGCTCCGCCTGGGACGTACCACCCTTTCCACCTCAACCACATTCCACATTTCCACATTAGTTGTTGTTTTTACTTTATTTAAACAACAACTGTCTGTGCATTAGTAACAGAACTGTACAATACTTTGCTCATTCCTTACCTCCTCCACACCAACCCCCCCCCCCCCCCCTTTTTTTCTTCTACTTTTTTCACTCTCTTACTTTCGCAAAAAAAAAATATTATCTTTTTTTTTTTTTTTTTTTTTGTGTTTTTTTTTTTTTAAAATTTTTCTCCACTTACTGTGGTTGATAACAGCAGTGTCCCATAATATTGCTAAAGGTCGGGAAAGACAATGGCTGGTCGTGTTTAATCTCAGCGTGTACAATACAATCTTGTCTCAGACACCACTCCTTAAAAATTATTTGGGTAAAGTATAAGGTATGTCTTGGGCGCTGAAAAAAAAAAAA
>CAXITT010000012.1:3041005-3063275 GCA_964033795.1 Lymnaea stagnalis | reverse complement strand
TTTGGGGGTGGGGATGTAGATGGTGAGCCGGAGAACGCGTGATTTCTATTCATCTTTTTCTCACCTCTCACTAACTCCCCCCCCCCTACGCTCATTTCTATCTCTTGCTGACCCCCCCCCGGCCCGCACCCCACCCAATGCTTTTTAATTAATCTCTAGCGTTCCAAATGATGTATTCCGTTTAAAAAGTAATCAAAATAATTTCATAGTTAACATTTTTTTAAATTTTATTTTTCCGGTATAATTAAATTATGGATTTTCTTTCCCATTAAAAAAAAAAATGAAACAATCCATAAGAAACATGGTAACCCGATATGAGATGGGAGATTCAGTTACCCTACCCGGATTACAAATAATAACAACAGTGACCTCGGGGCTAATAATAATATTGCCTTCATGACCGAGGGTGCTCAAAATGTATTGGTGGCTACAGAAATATCAGTATCCGCGATCTAATAATAATATTGCCTTCATTACCGTGGGTGCTAAAATTGTATTGGTGTCTATAGATAAAGAAACAATATCCCCCAGCCTTTTATTGCATTCATTACTGAGGATGCTCAAATTGTATTGGTGTCTATAGATAATGACAACATTATCCTCCAGCTGATATTGCATTCATTACCGAGGGTGCTCAAATTGTTGGGTGTACACATATGACAACCGTAACGAATACAATTTATAGAAACCTTAAGGAATAAACTTGTTTCAAAAAATTTTTTACGTATATTCTGTTGCTCTTTTATCCACTTTGTAGTTAAAAGAGAACTATCTAAGTCAGGCCTGTACAACATACGGCCCGCGGGCCGCATACGGTCCGCTAGCACCACTTGGCAGCCCGCGAAGTAACGAAATATTCTTTATTATTATTATTTTCTGAATAGCTTTCCCCTCTGTCCTATCATCCTTCTGCCCACACAAGTTTTTCTTTAAGTATTTCGGCCACCTTATCTATTTTGAGTTGTGCAGGACTGATCTAAGTAATCAATGTTATTTAAATTTGATTGACAGTGGCATTTGGAAAGACCTTTTTTTCCGTCTGATCCGGTGTTTATATGTTTTTTAAGTAGGTCAAGGTCCTCTATCCAGCCCTAAATAATAATCATCCAAATGTTTCTTTCTGTTTATTTTATTTTATTTTTTTTTTAAAATCTAAAAGAACACTAAAAACATAATTTGTCAATTTTATAATTCATTCCATTGGCCGCCACTGGGGTTTCAATGAGCAGCACGGTGCTTCTCAGAGTATGCTCAGAGTATGAAGTGTGTCGGTAACACAATCTTCGATGAATTTTTGTAAATTTCAATCTTCTTAAATTGTTCACATTTTGAGAACCGTGTTAGCTCCCGGGCCGAAGACCTCCCGTTTGAGAGGCCCTGGTGGAGCAGACGTTTTACCTGGGATGTCAGGAAACAGAGTCAGGGTCAAAGTGGGGGGGGCGGAAGTGGGGCGTAACCATTTAAGATCATCATTCGGAGTTCTCTTATCTCTGGACAGATCAAACCTGACTTCAACTGGACAATGACCGAGTGAGACTTTCATTGCCCAACCTGAATGTCGTGTTGACATATTAATTAAACCAACACTATGTCATCTTCTTAAGCTCATGGCAAAGAATAGCAAGATAATTTGCGGCGCCCCCCCCCCCCCCCCCCCCCCCCCCCCGCCCCAGAACATTTTTTCCGCATTTTTTTTTTTTTTAGATTTTTTTTTTTAATGAACACTGACAAAACAACAAATAAAACTGGACAAAGCGACAATAAAACTTTGCAAAACCAAATCCTGAAGAAAGGTTCGGTAATCCAACATTTGAGCGTGTCTTTCATTGGCCGGGACCCGCCAACAACAGCAATTGGCGAGCATTAAATAACTGAACCATCATAACACCACCATTAATTGAGCATTGCCCTGCTCCATAGTATGACGATAAAGATCAGCAGGACCGGACCATCAATCGCCGGGAGTATTTATTTTATTACAGAGGCCATTAGCTCTCATTGATCACTCACTGACGGCCAAATGCATCACTCCCCGTTAGCTTCAACTTTAGGTTAAAGGGTCGTGGATTGTGGTTTGTGGCGAAGGAGAGGGGGAGGGGAGGGGAATGGGTCTAAACTTCTGATGGACACGTCTGCGCAATGCTACGGTGGCTAATGAGTGCTTCCGGCGAGCTCAAGTGGTGGGGCGGTTGGAGCGCAGAGGCGCTTTCCTGGAGCAAGGGAACAGGGTGGGACATTTACGACCATTTCAAAAAGATCGCTTTGTTTTCAACGGCCAATCAATTAACATGGCTCATTTGTCAATTTCATGAACTACAAGTTGTTTCATTGTGACTGAAAAAAAAATTTCATGAACTGAAAGTTCTCTCAATGAGAATGAATACATTTTTTTTAGTTTGAATAATTGTCTCCCAATTGTCTCCCAATTGTCTCCCAATTGTCTCCCAATTGTCTCCCAATTGTCTCCCAATTGTCTCCGTGCTTTCAGTAGCATCTGTGAATGAAAATGTTAATGACCAACTACCAAAATCCCAGCCCCTCGCCCCCCCCACCCCCCCCACCCTATGTCTACTCTGGGACTAGTCGCCACCATCTTGCCGTATTACCTTCTGAAAAGCCCTTTCACCATCCAGTAACACATGGTGGATAACGGCGTAGGGAAATACGCGATCGTCCCGTCTTAAACCCCAGCCCGCCATGTGCGCCCAAAAACCCGGGCAACATCTTCCAGGCCAGGAGACGACAAAAAGTGTGGCACCCCTCCCCCCAGGGCCACGGTGTTTACACTCGGTCCACCTACTACCACTCGTACCACAGCAACGCGCGGGACCCGGCCCACCTGAGCCTTGCCTCCCTAAACTGTTAATTTAACCAAACGGTCAACAGAACGCGTGGACTTTCTCAGGCGTCGGCCGAACTGACAGCTGTGGAAGCTGTTTAGACGGGAAAAGAGAAGATCTCGTGGGGGAGAAACAATTCAGAGCAACTCCTTTAATAACTTTTCACTCGAGTTTTTCTTTCTTTTTCTTTTTTTTTTTTTGTCTTAAAAATTAAATGAGCGATATGTAAAAAGTAGAACAAGGCATGTGGACGCTTAAATCAAAAGACAGACTAATGAGAGGCATCAATTCAGAGCAACTCCTTTAATTACTTTTCGCGCGGGTTTTTCTTTCTTTTTCTTTTTTTTTTTTTGTCTTAAAAATTAAATGAGCGATATGTAAAAAGTAGAACAAGGCATGTGGACGCGTAAATCAAAAGACAGACTAGTGAGCGGCATGCCGGTAACCTGATTTCACAATTGGGGAATTTAAATTTTGAAAGAAAAAAAACAACAAAAAAACAACAACCCAAAAACCCAAAGAGACTGAGAGACTGAGAACCCCTGACATCGAGGAACAGAACTCATTTGAGGTGTCCAATATTGTGTGTCACACTTAACAAATCCTAGCATTTGATCACATTTTTTTGTTTTTTGTTTTTTTGTTGTTCCTTTCGTTTCTGTTCTCCTTAACATTTGTAAACCCCGGTAAATGGCCGCGTGCGCTCTGCCAGCTTATTGTTCTGTAATCAAAGGAAATCACTGCAGGCGCGCGGTGTCAAACATCGAATTAGTGACCAGCGGAGCGCTATCGGTCACGGAACAATGGAATCGATTCTCGACACATCGATACCCGCGGTGATTGGCCCACGCCGTTTACATGAACGTTTTGTGTCAGGGAGCAGGCAGAGATGGGGCTGGGGTGGTTGGGGGTGGTTGGGGGTGGTTGGGGGTGGTTGGGGGTGGTTGGGGGGGGTAGTGGGTACACAAAATAAATGAATCCGGCAATTAGCTCTTTTGTGACGCGATGTTTGATCAGAGGCGTTGTGTGAAATAAGCTGCCGGGTGGGTGACGCCATACACAGACTGGTGCCCGGGACAGTTTTTAAATAAAATAAAACTAAGTGGACTAGGAGCCTTGCAGAATAACATTGAATCCATTTGGATGGATTCTTAAAATGGATTACGCGAAAAAAAAAATGTGCAGAAAATATTTTCAGAATTAAAAAAAAAAGTTAATTTTAAAAAAAAACATTTTTAAGTTTCGCCCACGTTCAATTCGAATCCTTTGGCTATATTGAGTGCTTATCTACACTTCTGCACAGACTTTCTTTGGCTACATTAAGTGCTCATCTTCACACTTCTGCAAAATCTTTCTTAGGTAATGCGTTTTAAGAAATTTTAAATGATGTTTTACTTTATAGTGGTTTAAAATAGTCTTTGACAGAAAGTCTTTCAAACAGAAGTATATATTTTGTATGAAATATGTTTTGATTTTATTCTTGTATATATTCTAGGGATTGCCGGACAACAGATTTTAAAGTACCTGTATGGCGCCAACTTGAACAAGGCCCATATATATAAATAAATAAATATTTACATATAACACTCAGTATGAATATATTTTGAAGAACGTTTGCTGCTAACCACTAATCCATATGGCATCCTGCTTCACGGCCATTCTCCCTTGTACACCCCGAATGTCTCAGCCTTTGCGTTTACCCTTCTCGCGCGTCTGTAATTCACCATTAGTAGCCATCACGTGGCGGCTTTTATAACACAACTGGCTCCTCTGCAACTGTCGATCCACGTACATTGTCTCTGTTGCCGTTTCATGTCTTTCCGTCTTTCCCACTGAAGCTCGGGTTATCGCATCCTTTAATTGGGTGACTCGGAATTTAGACCAAAAATTACGTTTCAGGCGTGATAAGGGTAATTTAATCTTATAAGTAAAAACGAGTCTCAGAAATATGAAAACGAAAGAAGAAAAAAACCATCAACAACACAGCTCTAAATAAACAGACTTCGACTCTAACGTGTATTAAAATACAAAGTGTTGGTCCATTTGAAATTTAGAAAGAAAACTGAATATTTTTTATCCGTCCCGAATTTAAGCAATTTGTAAACAAATATTTAAAAAGAGGATCATAGTTAATCATAGGGAAGAATTATTTTAAACATAGCTGCATCGTTGTTAGACGCACTCTATTTTATCGAATGTCATGACGCCATTTCAAAAGTGCACGCTAAGTAGAGGCGTACCAAAAAATGTGAATGACGTCATTTCTCAATGATATATCCTGACAAAAATGACGCACTACCCCATTCCATCTCAACCAATTTTTGATCCAAGACTAAATTTCTACACCAGATAAGCTAAATTTCTACTCCAGCTTAATTTCTACACCGTAGCTAAATTTCTACACCTTAGCTAAATTTCTACACATTAGCTGAAGTTCTACACCTTAGCTAAATTTCTACACCAACTAAATTTCTACACATTATCTGAAGTTCTACACCTTAGCTAAATTTCTACACCAGCTAAATTTCTGCACATTAGCTGAAATTCTACACCTTAGCTAAATTTCTATACCAGCTAAATTTCTACACCTTAGCTGAAGTTCTACACCTTAGCTAAATTTCTACACCAGCTAAATTTCTACACATTAGCTGAAGTGCTACACCTTAGCTAAATTTCTGCTTCCCAACTCTCAGCTACTTGAACGTCTTCTGGCAGCACACGATTGACTAATGCGTGCAATCATCACCGAGGCGAAGTCCCCCGAGGGCCATTATCCCATTTAAAGCGGGTTTAATAGACTCGTGCTGAAGAGAGACGAACTCGAATAGCTGCGCTGGGGTCCCGTCAGAAGGTCATCAGTGGAGCCACGTCAAGAGGTCATCAATGGAGCCACGTCCGAAGGTCATCAGTGGAGCCGCGTCCGAAGGTCATCACTGGAGCCAAGTCAGAAGGCCATCAGTGGAGCCACGTAACAAGGTCATCAATGGAGCCACATCAGAAGCTCATCATTGGAGTCACGTCAGAAGGCCATCGGCCATCAAGGTCGCATGAACACTTGACAGGTCGAAGAAAAAAAAAATTCTTTTGTTTGTTCCTAATGAAAGTCGTGACTTAAATTTGGTATGATTCATACCTGGAGAGTGAACGTCACCACCCCTCCCCCGGGCATCGATGCACGGCGGACTCATTATCGGGTCTTTCAACCCGCATGGGCTGGCAGCTTTGGTTAGTACAACAAAGACCCCCCAAACTATTTACCCTAAATGTTAAACGGAGCTCTCACCCCCCTCCCCCCCCCTCTTTGATGAAATACACAACTAAGACCGCCCAATTTGTTAGTTTACCGTGAGCCCGCAGAAGTTAGCCACTGGTCAAGAGATTGGTCGGACACTTCGGAATATTCCGCAAATCGATACCGTTTTCTGACGGATATATGTTTCAGTTGGATTTAACCACACTTAGGTTATCATGAACAAATCTACACCGCCCATACGACCAGGCAGTATGCCCTGATGATACACTAAAGAGAGAGGTTCTGTTTGAGCTTCTGGTTGCAACACTTTCCTGTCTCTCTAAATCGATTTACAACATCTATTACATTAATATTTCGGTATAAGGAGTTAAGAGAAATGAGGACCATGCAAAAAAAGAAGCACGCTCTATGTACGCCAACCCTCAAATCCAGGTGCCAAACCTCATATCCAGGTGCCAACCCTCATATCCAGGTGCCAACCCTCATATCCAGGTGCCAACCCTCATATCCAGGGGCCAAACCTCATATCCAGGTTCCAACTCTCATATCCAGGTTTCAAACCTCATATCCAGGTTCCAACCCTCATATCCAGGTGCCAACCCTCATAACCAGGTGCCAACCCTCATATCCGGTTGGACGGAAATCTCTCCAACCAAATGCGCTCTTTTTAAAAAAACGCCGGTATAACCAGACTAAAAAGCGCTAGCAAGATCAAAATCTACAGACTCCGCAATTCGGGAGCTTTTACCTGTGCTCAATTTTTAACTATAGAATTCAAAATTGTATTTCAAAGTATAAAATAAGATACAATCACCTTCTGTTCACTAAATTTTCTCTGGCTCTTTCTCGCACACCGATCTCCCACCATTTTTTAGCCCCCCCCCCCCTCCTGCCCCCCTGACAACCCCCCCCCACCCCCCTGAGCTCATCATGTCAAAACAACCGAACAACGGTACCGAGGCCCGTCCTCTAATCAGCCTCGTCCACCCATCTGCCAGCCACAAGGCCAGGTCCATGGCGCCATGGAGTGATTGCCATGGATGACCAACAGCATGTGATGGGGCTTACCACGGGATGGGGTCGGGGTGGGGTATTGGGAGAGGGATGGGGGGGGGGAGACGGTTGTGAGATGAGCGCGTGCCGCCATACGATGTTTGGTTAGCAGATACGGACGGTCAGCTCCCCGGGCAGCGTCCCAAAAGGTCATTTCTATTATCGTTGGTGTTTGTTTCCTTTTGTCGGGGTGGGAGGTTGGAGGGTGGGGGGGGGGAGGTCATAACCAGGACCTTATGGTGGACATAGATAAGAACACTTCGATGTTACGACTTTGACTTAAAGACCACAGGTCAACATGCACCAAAAATGACGTCACATAATTCTTTTCTGCAAATATCAAAAGATCATAACTGTAGTCGGAACAAGTTAAAAAAAACAACAAAAACAAAAAGAAACAAAAACAAAAAAAAAACAAAAACAAAAACAAAAAACAACAACCATCCTATCTTAAGCACTGGACCAGAAAGGTCAGACAGTGACTCCGCAACCCAGGGGCCGTACCCGGGATGGTCAGAGCCGTTGTGGATGGCTGTAAGATTTGCAGCGCAACAAACACTGCTCGGGTCTGGTCTGTGAGCCGCTCATCAGAAATGGCGGGGGATCATCAGGCCCGGTTGGTCGGCGGCTGATAATGTGCAATAAAAAAAAACAAGGGGACGTAACATCCATTATCCCTACAGGGCAGCATGGGATTGATCAAACAGTGACGTGGAGGCTTTTAGTCCAACAGCGGGGAGAGTGATAAATCAAATAATGACGTCATCCTTTTGTGTGTGTGTGTGTGGGGGTGGAGGTGAATTTTTTTTAAAAAGCAACAAGACAACCACCTGAGATAGTTTAAGCCTTATCAGTCAACAATATCAGTCAACAATATCAGGCAACAATATCAGTCAACAATATCAGTCAACAATATCAGTCAACAATATCAGGCAACAATATCAGTCAACAATATCAGTCAACAATATCAGTCAACAATATCAGGCAACAATATCAGGCAACAATATCAGTCAACAATATCAGTCAACAATATCAGGCAACAATATCAGTCAACAATATCAGTCAACAATATCAGTCAACAATATCAGGCAACAATATCAGTCAACAATATCAGTCAACAATATCAGGCAACAATATCAGTCAACAATATCAGTCAACAATATCAGTCAACAATATCAGTCAACAATATCAGTCAACAATATCAGTCAACAATATCAGTCAACAATATCAGTCAACAATATCAGTCAACAATATCAGTCAACAATATCAGTCAACAATATCAGTCAACAATGGTTGCATTTAAAACTGGGTCTCATAACGTCCGGTCAACTCGTCATATATAGTTTTTAAAATGCA
The DNA here is from genome assembly GCA_964033795.1 of Lymnaea stagnalis. Classification (NCBI taxonomy): domain Eukaryota; kingdom Metazoa; phylum Mollusca; class Gastropoda; family Lymnaeidae; genus Lymnaea; species Lymnaea stagnalis. Next base: position 3,054,773 of record CAXITT010000012.1, on the reverse strand, counting down.
TGATGTATTACGTAAACAAACAAACAAATCACCAACGAAATGCAGATCACGGACCCCCTGACTATTTTTTTGTCCGGATCCCCATAAGTTAAGAACCCTTGATTTAGAGTCATATGTCGGTAATGTTTGGTTTAAAACCCGGAAGTGCATGAAAACCTTCATTATTTATCCATGTTTTAATCGTTCGGCAAATTGTGAAGTTGAGATTGGCGAGAAGGGGCTCCGTGCTCCTTGTCGAAACTGACCCATTTTGACCAAGGTCACGTGACAAGATACATTGATACCAACCAATTGTCTTTTTTTTTTATATTTTTTTTTTTAAGACGTTCCTTATGGATTACTAGTCTCACCTGGCGTGTGTCCATGCAGGATGTGTACAATTTTAAGAAGAAAAAAAAAGATTAATACTCCCATATGTGGGATTGTGGATATTACTTTACAAGTATTGAATAAGTGGATAGATTATACATAATATTGCGGTCAGCCTTTTATTCCTAACCTCCCTTGTTCCTAAGGACGACTTTCATTTTCTATGGGCGCTTTAACAAAACCAAAAATTACTTCTTCTTCTTCTATATCTTAAGGGCCCACGATCAATTTATTGATCATTTTGGCTCCTATGCATGTAGATGGCATTTGTAATGTTTCCGTGCCTGGAGTTGATGAGGAAATTTCACTGATTTCCAGTGCCACTTCGAAGTCGGAATTTCTTTTCGTAAATGCAAAAAAAAAAAACAATTACTTTTTTATTGCGCTTTTGGGAACCAATGAAGAACCCCCCCTGGAAGATTCAGCCATTCTTTAAAAGTCGTTTCTAGCAACACACCCAAACTCACGCAAATCTTCAAAGGTGGCGATTACCGCGCATTCGCGTTTTCTGACAGATTCCTGGTTACAAAATGTCTAAACATCGTTCTCGGTGATTACAGATCAACATCGATACTTGTGCCGCAGCGATATCAGAATCGACAGAAGTTATCCCTGTGTCCATAACGCCCTTCAAAGGTGACGGCCTGGGGATCAAGGGGGCCAAATCGATACTTGTCCAGCGATAACGTCTTTAAATAGTTAATAACAGCAAGTCTTTAACCGCGACAGTATCGTCTTGTAGATCTCCAGGACACGGACCAGATATCGGCATCGATACGGCATTTTGATTTATAGTCTGAAGATGCAGAGATGGCTTTGTTTTCGTGTTGACTTTTACGAGCAATCAAGGATCGATACTGTGTGATTACGAGCAATCAAGGCTTGATACCGTGTGATTACCTGTAAACAAATATTTCATTAGGGCGACATAACGATAAGGTGACGCAGATTTAAACAAGGTCATTTCGTCCCAGGCTTTGTTTATAAGGACAAAGATAGGGTTGGACTCGGTAGGTTTCAGATTGTGCCCCCAAATGGCTTAGGCTACATAATATATGTGTATATATTGTATTAATTTATTTTGGTTACCTGGTAAGGGTCAATCCCCCTTCATTTCTTTCTTAGTACTGTTATCCCTGTACCAGGGACTGGTAACCATTTGGTATTAGCGTACCAATGTAAGACTTCTAATTCATTCAGCGTACCAATGTAAGACTTCTGATTCATTCAGCGTACCAATGTAAGACTTCTGATTCATTCAGCGTACCAATGTAAGGCTTCTGATTCATTCAGCGTACCAATGTAAGACTTCTGATTCATTCAGCGTACCAATGTAAGACTTCTGATTCATTCAGCGTACCAATGTAAGACTTCTGATTCATTCAGCGTACCAATGTAAGACTTCTAATTCATTCAGCGTACCAATGTAAGACTTCTAATTCATTCAGCGTGCCAATGTAAGACTTCTAATTCATTCAGCTAGCGTACCAATGTAAGACTTCTGATTCATTCAGCGTACCAATGTAAGACTTCTAATTCATTCAGCGTACCAATGTAAGACTTCTAATTCATTCAGCGTGCCAATGTAAGACTTCTAATTCATTCAGCCTGCCAAAGTAAGACTTCTAATTCATTCAGCGTACCAATATAAGACTTCTAATTCATTCAGCGTGCCAATGTAAGACTTCTAATTCATTCAGCGTGCCAATGTAAGACTTCTAATTCATTCAGCGTACCAATGTAAGACTTCTAATTCATTCAGCGTGCCAATGTAAGACTTCTAATTCATTCAGCGTGCCAATGTAAGACTTCTAATTCATTCAGCGTACCAATGTAAGACTTCTAAATCATTCAGCGTGCCAATATAAGACTTCTAATTCATTCAGCATGCCAATGTAAGACTTCTAATTCATTCAGCGTGCCAATGTAAGACTTCTAATTCATTCAGCGTGCAAATGTAAGACTTCTAATTCATGCAGCGTACCAAAGTAAGACTTCTGATTCATTCAGCGTGCCAATGTAAGACTTCTAATTCATTCAGCGTACCAATGTAAGACTTCTAATTCATTCAGCGTACCAATGTAAGACTTCTGATTCATTCAGCGTACCAATGTAAGACTTCTAATTCATTCAGCGTACCAATGTAAGACTTCTAATTCATTCAGCGTGCCAATGTAAGACTTCTAATTCATTCAGCGTGCCAAAGTAAGACTTCTAATTCATTCAGCGTACCAATGTAAGACTTCTAATTCATTCAGCGTGCCAATGTAAGACTTCTAATTCATTCAGCGTGCCAATGTAAGACTTCTAATTCATTCAGCGTGCCAATGTAAGACTTCTAATTCATTCAGCGTGCCAATGTAAGACTTCTGATTCATTCAGCGTGCCAAAGTAAGACTTCTAATTCATTCAGCGTACCAATGTAAGACTTCTGATTCATTCAGCGTGTCAAAGTAAGACTTCTGATTAATTCAGCGTGCCAATGTAAGACTTCTAATTCATTCAGCGTAATGTAAGACTTATGATTCATTCAGCGTGCCAAAGTAAGACTTCTGATTAATTCAGCGTGCCAAAGTAAGACTTCTGATTCATTCAGCGTGCCAAAGTAAGACTTCTAATTCATTCAGCGTGCCAATGTAAGACTTCTAATTCATTCAGCGTAATGTAAGACTTATGATTCATTCAGCGTGCCAAAGTAAGACTTCTGATTCATTCAGCGTGCCAAAGTAAGACTTCTAATTCATTCAGCGTGCCAATGTAAGACTTCTAATTCATTCAACGTGCCAATGTAAGACTTCTAATTCATGCAGCGTGCCAATGTAAGACTTCTGATTCATTCAGCGTGCCAAAGTAAGACTTCTGATTCATTCAGCGTTCCAAAGTAAGACTTCTAATTCATTCAGCGTGCCAATGTAAGACTTCTGATTCATTCAGCGTGCCAATGTAAGACTTCTAGTTCATTCAACGTGCCAATGTAAGACTTCTAATTCATGCAGCGTGCCAATGTAAGACTTCTGATTCATTCAGCGTGCCAATGTAAGACTTCTAATTCATGCAGCGTGCCAATGTAAGACTTCTGATTCATTCAGCGTGCCAAAGTAAGACTTCTAATTCATTCAGCGTACCAATGTAAGACTTCTGATTCATTCAGCGTGTCAAAGTAAGACTTCTGATTAATTCAGCGTGCCAATGTAAGACTTCTAATTCATTCAGCGTAATGTAAGACTTATGATTCATTCAGCGTGCCAAAGTAAGACTTCTGATTAATTCAGCGTGCCAAAGTAAGACTTCTGATTCATTCAGCGTGCCAAAGTAAGACTTCTAATTCATTCAGCGTGCCAATGTAAGACTTCTAATTCATTCAGCGTAATGTAAGACTTATGATTCATTCAGCGTGCCAAAGTAAGACTTCTGATTCATTCAGCGTGCCAAAGTAAGACTTCTAATTCATTCAGCGTGCCAATGTAAGACTTCTAATTCATTCAACGTGCCAATGTAAGACTTCTAATTCATGCAGCGTGCCAATGTAAGACTTCTGATTCATTCAGCGTGCCAAAGTAAGACTTCTGATTCATTCAGCGTTCCAAAGTAAGACTTCTAATTCATTCAGCGTGCCAATGTAAGACTTCTAGTTCATTCAACGTGCCAATGTAAGACTTCTAATTCATACAGTGTGCCAATGTAAGACTGTTAATTCATTCAGCGTGCCAATGTAAGACTTCTAATTCATTCAGCCTGCCAATGTAAGACTTCTAGTTCATTCAACGTGCCAATGTAAGACTTCTAATTCATACAGCGTGTCAATGTAAGACTTTTAATTCATTCAGCGTGCCAATGTAAGACTTCTAATTCATTCAGCGTACCAAAGTAAGACTTCTTATTCATTCAGCGTGATTTATATATGTCTACCATTTAAGACGCATTTTTTAAAGTAAAAGTATTTATCTATATTATTTGGTCTCCCACATGTCAATGAAAACCGATTTGCGTGCCAAGTCTGGCACACGTGTCGCGGGTTGCCAGCTCCTTCCCTAAACTCTACATAAAACATAGACATTAACATTCACTTTTCATTTCACTGTCGGCGTTTCGTGTGATTGCGCCGTGTCAACCCACCGAGTTATCAACCTTTCACTGTAAAGAACTTCTGGTGGTACGGCAAGCCAGGTCTTGTTTGCTGCTGTGGTTGTTTGGTCTAATGGTCGCCAAACATGCTGAGCTGTTGCTGTCGTTGATCTAATGGTCGCCAAACATGCTGAACTGTTGCTGTCGTTGGTCTAATGGTCGCCAAACATGCTGAACTGTTGCTGTGGTTGGTCTAATGGTCACCATACATGCTGAACTGTTGCTGTCGTTGGTCTAACGGTCAACAAACACGCTAAGCGGTTGCCGTTACAACTTGAATGACGACAACCAAGAAAAACAACTGCCAAACAAAAACATGAGCTGTCCCCCACCCCAGCTGTCCCCCACCCCAGCTGTCTTCACCCAGCGCCTGGATTTCAACGATTTGCCGATTAGGATCAACCGTTACAAGGGAGTTAAAAAAATTGTGGGGGGGGGGGAGAGAGAGAAAGAGAAATGGCCTGCTACCGTGTACTAGCGAGATATTGTAGATCTCAATTTTTTAGGTTCTTCACAAATGACATAGTGACCCCCCATATGTTATATAACTAATGCTAAGCAAACTTCTTATAAACCAATTGTTCTACGTCTTTGTTATCCATTAGAGCTGGGCATTTGGTATCAGAGAAAGGCAAACACACTATTTTGCGACCTAAATATTCTCATTGTCATCAGTTATTTTAAAATACCATTGCACTTTTTTTGCCCAATTTTCACGGGTCATTACTTGTGGTATGGTTATTGTCCTTTCTATTCGTCACGTTATCGTAGGATTATTTAATGCAGTGGAATAGGAAAGGTGTGCCGGGGAGGGGGGGGGGCGTGTGCATCCACCCAAGGCGGCACTTTCTTTTCTTCTATGGAGGGGCAACAATTTTGGCCAACCGCAGAGGGTTTTTTTTTCGTGTAACAGGTCGACAAAAATCGTGCCCCCCCCCCCCCCCCCCCCCCCCACTTCCGGGCGTTATTAACTCTACCTACGCCACTTGTTCATTGACATATAATGAATCTTTCCGGCTTTTGCAGTGATAAATTACTCGAATTAATGAGTCTAACAAAGTCTCCGCAGTCAACTTTTGCGCGTCTGAATCGAAATGGACTTGCGTATATAGAATGATGATAAATGCGCCCGTGTACATATAGCTTTTGAGGGCGGTTTCGACCGAAGAAATGCGTGTCACGAACCCGTGGAGATGAACTTCACCGTAACGAGCTGCTGTAAGGCAAACGATTGGTGCTAGCCCTCAATGAATACTAAACGTATCTGTTATCAGATGGACTTTTGTTCGACGACCCCCCTCCCCCCAACCCCCTACCCCCAACCCTTTCCCGGCCCCGTTTCATTAATCTTAACATTACGACACTTTCTTGAACCAAAAAAAAAAAAAATAATAATAATAATAATAGTACTAAAATTCTTTCAACTGGTTACTTGACTTATATATATTTTTAATGGGACAACCAGAAACGGCGAGGCAAGGGTTAACTCTAGTGAAATGCGGTACGTAAAGATGGATCTTATAATATACTAGGCAGATACGGTTATTTCAAAATTATGAAGTGAGAAAATATAATTTAAAATAATGAGCATCCCCACCCACCCCCCCCACCCCCGGGACATGCTATAGATCCCCATGTCTCCTTGGTGGAATGTCCAATATGCGAATGCCTTCTTTATTTAAAAATCCAGCTAGGTTAAATGTCCCCTAGATCAAATAAATGTCCCAAGCGTGCCACGTGATAAAATGTCCCTATTGCTACTGCATTCTACTGAAAGATCTCCTTGTTTGGATATCCCCACATCACAGCCGTTGTTAGGCATAGGCGACCGCCTAGGGCCCCACTGCCAAGGGGCGCCGACGAGCGCTTTTTTTTTTAAGCCTACAACTTGTATGTCCACATATTTCAGAAGTACACATTTTCTCTAGTGGCGGAATCATCAATAGGGTTAGAGTTTACACGCGAGCAAAGAGGAAACAGTGACGAAGGCAGAATGGAGGTGCCGCAGTGGTGGGTGTGGCCCCAGTGGGCTGGCACTCATCATCTACATCGCCTTAAGTGGGATATGAATCTCTCGTCTGAGGTCTATTTTGCAACTTCCCAATTCTGTTTTTTCCCTCAGATCCGAGGGAGCTTGTCCCACCCCCCGGACCCCCTTTCCGGGCCACTACCTACGCTCATTGCCTAGGGCCCCCAAAATCCTAAGAACGGCTCTGCCCCCCTCNGAATATGTGCACATAAGTTGGCGCTAGAATGGGTGCACATAAGTTTACGTTAGAATATGTGCACATAAGTTGGCGCTAGAATGGGTGCACATAAGTTTACGTTAGAATATGTGCACATAAGTTGGCGCTAGAATGGGTGCACATAAGTTTACGTTAGAATATGTGCACATAAGTTGGCGCTAGAATGGGTGCACATAAGTTTACGTTAGAATATGTGCACATAAGTTGGCGCTAGAATGGGTGCACATAAGTTTACGTTAGAATATGTGCACATAAGTTGGCGCTAGAATGGGTGCACATAAGTTTACGTTAGAATATGTGCACATAAGTTGGCGCTAGAATGGGTGCACATAAGTTTACGTTAGAATATGTGCACATAAGTTGGCGCTAGAATGGTTGCACATAAGTTTACGTTAGAATATGTGCACATAGGTTGAAGTTAGAATATGAGCACATAAATTGACGTTAGAATATGTGCACATAGGTTGAAGTTAGAATATGAGCACATAAATTGACGTTAGAATATGTGTACAAAAGTAAACGTTAGACTGGGTCACATAAGTTTAGGTTAAAATGGGTGCACATAAATTTTACGTTAGGATAGATGCACATAAGTTTACGTTAGAATGGGTGCACATATGTTTACGTTTACATAGGTGCAAATAAGTTATGTTAGACTAGGTGCACATAAGTTGACGTTAGAATGGATGCAAATAAGCTTACATTAGACTACTAGAAGGGCTGCAGATCATTTTCCGCTTACTTAAAAGTTAAAAATGCTAGCTCTGGATATAATCTGCATTGCTTCACAAACGCTACAACATAACCAAGTCAATAAAACTGTCTTGGATGTCATCCTACTCCTGACAACTTAATGTCATTCCGGATGTACATTAATTTTTATGCGTTTGTGTGTGTGTGTGTGTGTGTGTGCGTGTAATGTGTGTGTATCGATTTAAAATGAAGTAAATTGAAGATCCAGAATCAAGTTACGACAATGAACCACTCCATCGAAAATTGAAAATTTGATTTAATATAAACTGAAGGAAGGTGTTCTCTATACCAGCGGTTCTCAATCTTCCCGATGCCGCGACCCTGTAATACAGTTCCTCGTGTTGTGGGGACCCCCCTCCCCCCGCCCACAATAAAATTATTTATCGTTTATGTGTTTTCCGATGGTCTTAGGCGACCACTGTGTAAGGGTCGTTCGACCCCCCCCCCCTAAAGGGGACGCGACCCACATGTTGAGAACCGCTGCTATACAGGATTATTTTACTTTTTGAAGGAAGTCAGAAAACTCTTTCCGCCTCCGCTGACCTTGAGGTGAGATGGCGTGACTGGGACTGACTTATTTTATCACTGTCTAAAGAACTCCGGTTGGGATCTCCGCTTCGCCGCTATCCAGAGTTCTCTAGATTACGCGAAATTATTTATTGGAGAAACGGTTTGCAGCTCTAACTCATCGGCTTTACGTTTTATTTTTAAAAAATTAAACAATTTAGGAAGAAAAATTAATTAAAAATGCATTCCTTTTTAATGTACTTAAAAAAAAAATATTTAAAAATGCATTCCTTTTTAATGTACTTAAAAAAAAAATATTTAAAAATGCATTCCTTTTTAATGTACTTAAAAAAAAATATTTAAAAATGCATTCCTTTTTAATGTACTTAAAAAAAAAATATTTAAAAATGCATTCCTTTTTAATGTACTTAAAAAAAAAATATTTAAAAATGCATTCCTTTTTAATGTACTTAAAAAAAAAATATTTAAAAATGCATTCCTTTTTAATGTACTTAAAAAAAAAATATTTAAAAATGCATTCCTTTTTAATGTACTTAAAAAAAAAATATTTAAAAATGCATTACTTTTTAATGTAATTAAAAAAAAATATTTAAAAATGCATTCCTTTTTAATGTACTTAAAAAAAAAATATTTAAAAATGCATTCCTTTTTAATGTACTTAAAAAAAAAATATTTAAAAATAAGTAAACAATTTTTTAAAATTTAACTGTTTAAGCCAATTTATTTTTCTTTCAATAGAAGTCTGTATTTTAAAATTTATAACATTCCAAAAAAATTAAATACTATTCGTTTATAGTAGTATATTTTTGAACTTTACAAAAAAAAAATAATTAAAAAAAAAAAATAAATAATAAAAATAAATAAATAATAATTTGATAACGTGAGGTAGCTGTTAAATGTAGATGAGGTAGCTGGTAAATACAGCTGAGACAGCTAGTATATATTAACAATATTTAGTGGTATCTTGAGCCCGGGGCTCTTGTCGTCATGTCGGTTAATGACATGTTTGATAAAGAGGCGCTCGCCACGAACCCCCTGAAGCGTTACCCGGGGAACAGTACCACCGTGTAGGGGACCCGCGCTGAAAGGCAAAGGTAACGCACGGAGACTGCGTTAAAGCGAGCACGATTAAATGGCTTCCCACCAAGTGCAGTCGAATTACTTTACTAAACGCAGAAACGGGTTGGGACATGATTACAGTTGCCGTATGGATATGAGGTGAAGGTGTGTGGCAACCTTTCACCGGTGATTTTAAATATGCAGTCTTGAGGGTACTGCTCCTAGGCAACCTCTCTCTCCCATCTACGGTGTGAATTAGTCGCACCGTAGAATAACCATACAAACCCTAGTAGAGGGCGTCGGTCTTAAACAACTACGCGGTCCACCCGGGGTGGTAAGGGGGGACTTTAGAGACGTTAAATATCCACCCCAACCCCTTAGAAAGCCCGGCCCTGTTGCTGCGTGAGCAGCAATCCGGCCGGCCAGGTGTTTCTTCTCTGGGGCTGCCACACTCAGCGGCCAATCGAGTGGAGGTCGGGTGTGGCGGTCTTAGGGGCAGAGCGTCCCTGGCGTGCCGCTGCGCGGCTCGATCGGAATAAAGACTACTGGGGGAGTGGTTGACGGCCGGTTTGGTTGGCGGGGTGGTGCGTTGGGGAGGACCATATGAGCCTCAAGGCTCGGTGTTCGCTGATTTTCTTAAGTTAGTTAAGTTAGTTAGTTAGTGGTATATTGGTATTTAAAAAAAATGAATTCATCTCTGTAATATATCATAATCAGTGGTCAGTGTCAGATTAAGGAAGAATTTCATGCGGCTCGAGTACACTTTCCGGGACTGTTAGAAATTGGGGGGTGGGGGGGGGGGGTAGCCCATAATTTACATGATTTTATAATGAAAAATGGGAGGACTTTAAATAATTAAGGCATCTTTAATTTAACAGCTACCTCGCCCTCCTCCACCTCCTCCTCCACCGTCCCCATCTTCCAGCCTCTCCCCGAACCATTTACTCACAGGCTTCACCTTTCGAATCCGCTATTGCCAAGCAACTCCCCCCCCCCACCCCGGGTCCCTTGCCCCCCACCTAATCCTTGGCCCGTCCATGAACTAAGTCTCAGTTCATTAACCTCCTATTAATACTATCCTTCTAGCACCCACCACCCAAAGGTAACAGCGAAAACAAACCATCCCACCGGCTACAACGCAGCGGTCATGTCGCAGCAGCACTTTCCAGCAAACCCTAAGTGCCCGAAACGACCCGGTCCCACCTGACCTTTCCACAAAAAATCGGTAAACACGAGGGTGAAGATACTCTGAAACGTGCACGAGAAGGCAAGCAAAAAAAAAAAACAAAAAAAAAACCCAGCAGGGGACGAAGAAGTGCCTCCTCAGTCTTCGTGACCCCCACCCGCTGTCCCCCCTGTGAAGATGTACGCTACTTTCTCCCTCCTCCCCCACCCCCATTACCCCAGACCAGGCCATTAAATCCGAACTAGCGTTTTAATGGTTGCTTATGCATGTGCTTTTATTAAATGGGGCCCCGTATGCGTGTACGGCTGTTAACGACAAGCGTGGAAGGGGTTCTGGGGGACCCCCAGGGGCGTGTCGAATTGGCCGTTCAGGGCAAGACACCCACGTCACAGTTAGAAGGACGCGGATAATTATTTTAATAGTCTTGGGGTTGAATGGAACAGAGCCCAACGTTAACTGGACGCGGTGCGATGGCTTTCAATTAAATTCAAAGAATGCAGCCCGCAACACAATTTGGAAGTTGCAATGTGACATTTTTAAAATTCTAGTTTGCTATTTTGATTGACGTGTGGCTTGTGTTATGGTGTGTCGGGGGTGTGTTATGTTGTGTGTCGCGGTGGTAGTGGAGGTTACAAAAATGAGAGCTTTAGTATAATATACCACTTGCAGTGTTATATATTTTTTTCTTCTTTTTTTCCAGCTCGGTTTAAGGCATAAACATCGGCTTTAAGATTGGGTCGGTGTATTATTATTATTATTAGTAGTATTAATTTTAAAAAAATATACTTTTACCAATTAAGAAAATGAAGTTTGCATTCAGAGAATGTTCTATGTTATCTTCCAACCCAGAGACAGAATAATTCAACCACCTGTATTAGTGTTGGGAAATGTAATTCTGCTACAAAAGATGTAAGCTACAAGTAGCGGTACTAGGGAATAAACAACACGTGTTTTTCATCTTTCTTCATTAAAAAACACCAACGTCTCACTACTTTTTAGTTCACTGCCCTTGGGTGAGACAGGTTCACCAATGGCCAAGAGATTAATGTTAATGGTCATGTAATGGTGTACCATACAGGCGATGGAGTTTGTGGAGATAAGTAAAAGGACCTAACTTAACCAATATATATATATTTATTTATTTATTTAGGTATTTTTTTATAGCGCTTACCTTACAGCTCTAAGCGCTTTACAATTATTAAAAAAATATGTAAACTATTTAAACTGCTAAAGTAAAATAAAAATGAAAAACCAGAGACACTAGAATAGTAACTACAATGTGAAAATTGACTATAGAAACAGTAGCTTAAACGAGTACACTTTGGCACGTTTTGGCCTATACTACAGGATCAACCCAAGACAGAAAATGAGGCTGGACAAAGAGGGTGCATCACAGGTCATAGGCGGACCTAAACAGATATATATATATATATATATATATATAATAACCATCCTTAAAGTGACTACACTATTTGTCAAAGGAGATCATTCTTGTCAGATATTAGTCACATAACTCTACAAAAACGACATTGTCCCATGAGGCTCAGAAAATGTCCACATCCCATCTTTTGCCTTACAGCCCCCGCCCGCAGAAACCTATCAGAAAGCAGTGGAATAATAGACAGGAGGTGGGTTGTCCGATGTCAGATGTCACAGATAGTATCGGCCATGACAATGACAGACTCCACCAAGTATGTGATCCATGAATAAGCTATGTTCAAAACACCCTTTATTTATAGCACACTTGAAAGGCCACTTTTTTTTGTATAGGTGCCTACCCATAGAGGATTAGTGATGCAATTGCAAAATCTTCTCAAAAGTCAATTAAAATTCCGAACTTAACAATATTACATGATTTTTTTTCTTTTTACCCCCCCCCCCCCTTTTTTTTTTTCCAACCCCTTTAAAAAAACACACACAAGAATAAACCTAATAACATTTTTGTGTGTGTCTGTAGAGCCAGACTTCGCGGTAAGTGTAAATCCACGGTCGTGTGGAATACTTGAAATAACTTCAGCTTTCAAGAAATCCCAAGTGCAGTGGGTCGGACAATGCAGTCGGTCCCCCCCCCCCACGCCGAAGATAAGAAGCGAAACCGCACATTGAAATCGCAGATCAATTCATTGGGTGGTTGAGAGGGGGGGGCGCATTGAATTGGGGGGAGGGGGCGCCGTGTCTTCAGTGTACGTATCTATTCACGCAAGCGTGGGCGTGTTGATCAGAACGGTTCTCACGCTGTTACGGCCCCTATGTTCTAAGACACAGTTCTGAGAAGAATGTAACACGTTAAAATGTGGCTTTACGGCTGACGTCGAGGAGCCGTAGCTGTACCAACATTCGACTCGATAAGTCGTTTGATATGCTCTCTAAAATTAAAGTCATTTGATATGCTCTCGTGTTAAAGTCATTTGATATGCTCTCGTATTAAAGTCATTTGATATGCTCTCGTATTAAAGTCATTTGATATGCTCTCGTATTAAAGTCATTTGACATGCTCTCGTATTAAAGTCATTTGATATGCTCTCTAAAATTAAAGTCATTTGATATGCTCTAGTATTAAAGTCATTTGATATGCTCTCTAAAATTAAAGTCATTTGATATGCTCTCGTATTAAAGTCATTTGATATGCTCTCTAAAATTAAAGACATTTGACAAGCTCTCGTATTAAAGTCATTTGACATGCTCTCGTATTAAAGTCATTTGATATGCTCTCGTATTAAAGTCATTTGATATGCTCTCGTATTAAAGGCATTTGATATGCTCTCGTATTAAAGTCATTTGATATGCTCTCGTATTAAAGTCATTTGACATGCTCTCGTATTAAAGTCATTTGACATGCTCTCGTATTAAAGTCATTTTATATGCTCTCGTATTAAAGGCATTTGATATGCTCTAGTATTAAAGTCATTTGATATGCTCTCGTATTAAAGTCATTTGACATGCTCTCGTATTAAAGTCATTTGTATACGAGAGCATAATTTCCGTATTGATATGCTCTAGTATTAAAGTCATTTGATATGCTCTCGTATTAAAGTCATTTGACATGCTCTCGTATTAAAGTCATTTGATATGCTCTCGTATTAAAGGCATTTGATATGCTCTCGTAATAAAGTCATTTGATACGCTCTCGTATTAAAGTCATTTGATACGCTCTCGTATTAAAGTCATTTGATATGCTCTCTAAAATTAAAGTCATTTGATATGCTCTCTAAAATTAAATCATTTGAGAAGCTCTCGTATTAAAGTCGTTTGATATGCTCTCTAAAATTAAAGTCGTTTGATATGCTCTCTAAAATTAAAGTCGTTTGATATGCTCTCTAAAATTAAAGTCATTTGATACGCTCTCGTATTAAAGTCTTTTGATATGCTCTCTAAAATTATAGTCATTTGATATGCTCTCTAAAATTAAATCATTTGAGAAGCTCTCGTATTAAAGTCATTTGATATGCTCTCTAAAATTAAAGTCATTTGATATGCTCTCTAAAATTAAAGTCATTTGATA
>CAXITT010000012.1:2953948-2984549 GCA_964033795.1 Lymnaea stagnalis | reverse complement strand
GGGGGGGGGGGGGGTTGAAAATATGACAAAATATCCATACAGAATATCCAAACGCACTTTATAAGAATCCCTACTCGTGCTCCCCTACAAGGCTCGCAACCACACATTTTTTCCACGCCCCTGAACTGTATTAGTATTCTTATAACCCACCCACTTTTACACCACATGTTTATTTCACCAAATGTATCAGAAAAAAACAAAAGAAAATATTAACCAGCAAACACAATTTCGATTGTTTTTTTTTTAAAAAAAAGCAACAAAAAAAAAAAGAATATGATTTACTGCAGTAATAGGGAATTGTATTTCTCGAAATCAGTGCCATCATAATAGGTTCATTTTCCGCTTGAAAATGGTGATTTTTTCAGGTTGGGGCTGGGCTGGAAATTTGAAAGAATGCGTTGCCATTGACAACGAGTCTATGTGCCAAAGTTTAAGCTCAGTTAGATGACGGGAAGGGGCGTCAATGGGCTGTCCGAAGATTTTTTTTTCAATCCACCACCGGGCCAGCCGACCACGAACAAAAGTGAAGTTTATAAAAAAAATTAATAATTTAACAACTATGACCATCGAGTTTAGTATAAACCATTTATAAAATATCGAGCAAAAAGGAGGCGGCGCTGAAAATTTGAGAAAACACGCCTGGAGTCCAAATTAGTGCTACCCCCCACCCCCACCCCCCAACAGGCTGATAACAGCACATATTTTTCAAGCCCCTGAACTCTATTAATATTCTAATGACCAACCCGCTTTCACACCGCCAAATTATTTCACCAACTATTTCATAAAAACCTAAGAAAATATTACGCACCTCATGCACTTGGGATAAGTTTTTAAAGATGCCCTATCGCGCAGTTAATGGGAAATTTCCTTAATGTTCCCCTTGAAAAACAGAAGAACTCCCCCTCCTCTCCCCCAGGATTTTTGGGGTTGGGTTGGGATAGTGGGGTGGGGCTGAAAATGTTAAAAATTTTATTTTCATCGGCACCCAGTCTATGCTCCAAGTTTCAGCTCGATAGCTTGACGGAAAGTCGGTTAATTAGCCATCCGAAGATTTTGACAGCGACCCAGCCGCTCTCGAAATAAAAGAGCGAAGTTAATATAAAGAATTTAAAAAAATAATCATTATTTTCTGTGGATTAATTTTTTTTGTTAATTATTCTTTTATGTCTCGACCCCAGGAACTATTCAGATTGATTTTAAAAAAAACTATATGTGAAAACATTCATTTAACATATTGTGCTAGCTAACAGTAAAGTGAGCCAACCATAAATGAGATGTACCAACCATAAATGAAAAGTATCAGCCAACAATGACATGTGCCAACCAACAGTGACATTTTGTCAAAAAGCAATGACATGTACCAATCATCAATGACGTGTATCATCCAATAATGACATATGCCAACCAGCAATTACATGTGCCAACAAACAATGTCATGATCCAACCATAAATCACATGTGCCAACCATCAATGATATGTATCAGCCATCATTGACATGTGCCAACCAGCAATGAAACGTGCCAACCAACAGTGACATGTGTCAACAAGCAATGACATGTACCAACTGACAATAGCATGTGCCAATCAAAAATGACATGTGCCGACCAGCTATGACGCGTGCCAGCCACCGACGAGATGTCACAACCAGCAACGAAGTTTTTTCTATGTCGTGCTTCTTATTCAGTAGGGTGCCCCAGAACCAGCTCATCATAAGTAATAGTTTGGAGGGAAGATTGCCGTTACGTTCTAAATAGGGGAAGATAGTCCAGGTCTGCGAGTGTTTTGTCCCTTTTAACTTTTCTCATTTAAACGTTCTTTCTACTTTCATTTTCATTTTCATTATTACCTATGTTTTCATTATTACCTTGTTTTTTCCATTAAAACCTTTTTTTTTTAGAGGAAAATCAACTCAGCCACCACACACACTACCCACAAAGGCAGAGGATCTGAAAACAACATTCCTTACACAAGAATGTTACGCACATTATTCAAAACAAACTTTACAAACGTCATCATGACGTCTAGTGGATCCTCTTAGAAGACAATGACCTTACTTTGATAAATCACGACTTTTTAAAAAAAAAATGACATGAAACTTTGTGCCGGTGTCTCAAATCGGTTAGTTCTGTTGTTTTTTTTTTATTCGACTCCGGCACTAACATAATAGTGTTAGATGGGACTCCGATGACTCCGTGGCTTAGCCTCTGAGCTTCCCTCAGCCCACCTTACCCACCGCACCCCTTCCCCCCCCCCCCCCAAACCTCGCAAAACGGCGGTAGCACGACAATCTGTGGATCGGCTTCAACTTTGACCCCTGCACGCGCCGAGCGTGGGAAAACTTGTCGGAAACACAAGATGTGAGGGGGCTAGGAGGATGAGACGAGTTCACTCTTCTACCTGCGAAGGTAAATTTGCTTTCTTTCTTTCTTCTTAGAAAAAAATTGTTTTTTGTTTTTTTTTCTTTTTAAAGAAAAAAGAAACCGTGTGCGATTTGAGCAGTTTCTCGTGCGAATTCAGAGGAGCTGGCATGATGGGGTTCCCATATTTTAGCATTTTTCGGGCTCTTAGTGCTAGAGTTTGTTTGCTCCCAGTAGCTGGTTTGTATAGTTGGTGGTAATAGAATTTCGGGCGCTCTAGTATTGCGACTATGGTGGATATGCTAGGCCAGAGGCTTCAAATGCTAGAAATTTGTAGCCACTAGGTCAAGCTTAATGGTACTCATTGGGCCACCATCGTGGAGCTGTAATTGCTAGCAGTGTGAGTCTCCAGTGGTAACATTTTGGAACTCCTTGTGCTACATATTATGTGAAGCTCTCATTTGAAAGCGTTGGGGTGCTCCCAGATGTTGTCAACCATGTCATTATTAGGGGCGCCTTTTTTTTTAAAGCACTTATACAACTAAAATTACTGACACATGAAAGAAGAGAAAAGATCCCTTCAGTTCATGTATTCATATCTTCCAATGCTATTCTCTACTCTCTCATCTCTCTATCTCTCTATTTTGCCAGTCCCATTGATCATTCATCCGCCTCCTAGACAGATCTACTTGGTGACGGAAGTTTTCAATGAGGTCTTCACGGTTGTCTCTCCAACCGCCCTACACAACCTTCAGACGATGTCTCTTCTATGAATACTCTGTCTCGTAGTCTTACTGTAGTCTTACTTTCTACTCACATTTCCATCTTGTCGGTTTGTCCGAACAGTGCATGTTTTGTTTCCTTCTACAAAGACGCGAATGAGAGAGCTCGCTCAGTTCATGATCTGTCCAGTGGTCACGCTGAACGGTTTCATCGGAGTTGTGTCAACATCGCTTCTGCTTCGTTCAGTTAACGGCCAGAGAAAAGGAGCTGTAGGGTTATGGGGATTTAAAAAAAAAAAAAAAATTAATAATATTTCTTTTTTCAATAACATACAAATTAAAACGTGAATACTAAAAAGTATATACATATATATAAACATTACAAAAATAGTTTCCACCAAAGACGAGCTTAAACCAAGGGAGATAATATTTAAAATTTCTTAAAATACATTACCCAACGGAAGCTCGTGCAGAATATATTTTTAAACATTCTTAATAATAAAACATTTAAAAATTGTTCGACTGCATTCAATACGAATCCTTTGGCTACAGAGTGCTATTTACTCTTCTGCATAGTTCTTCCTTGCAATCGCATTTTAAGAAATTATCGACGATTTTCCCCTTTTTTGTGGTTTAAACTCGTCTTTGTTAGAAAGTCTTTTTTTTTTTTAAATAAATTTTAAAAACATAAAATTATTTGATATTTAGAATTATTATTATTTTTTAATGAGTCACCTTTGTAATGTCGTATTCTATGTTTTATTTCTAAGTCGTACAATATTAGAAAACTGACGGACACCAAAGCACGCGCTACCAACAGCAGATCCAATGTCTTCTGGAAATTCAAGGGCGGCAACTAGAATCAACCGTAAACGGTTTTAGGTTGTCTAACGTAGAAATAAAAGGCTAAGCATTTTCTTTATACTTTTATTTTGGTATATGTAATGTTAACTGTGATACTTTTGAAAGTAATGTGATCATGTGTGACATCTATGATACGTTGGGTGTTTGATTAAAAATGTGATAATTGTCACGTTTTGGGTGTTTAATTAATAATGTGATATCTGTCATGTTTTATTTTGAGTGTTTAATTAATAATGTGATATCCGTCATGTTTTATTTTGAGTGTTTAATTAATAATGTGATATCTGTCATGTTTTATTTTGAGTGTTTAATTAATAATGTGATATCTGTCATGTTTTATTTTGAGTGTTTAATTAATAATGTGATATCTGTCATGTTTTATTTTGAGTGTTTGAGTAATAATGTGACATCTGTCATCGTTGTTTAACTAAGACTATGACAGGGCCTGACATGGAAACAGTTTTAGATATACATTTGTTTCGTTTTATTTAATTAATGTACATTAATTAATTTTTAAAGTTTTTTTTTTTAATTATGTTTGCTAAATTGTATGTACAGCGTGGTGAGCCCAGCCCCGGGCAGGGGTACCACGCTATATAAAACCACTTATAATAATAATATCTGTAATGTTGTGGGTGTTTTTGACGAATAGCCCCACCGGAATCGCCACTGAAATTAAGGTCGGGGAGGAAAGATTAGAGACAGCAGGCAGCTTCAAGTACCTAGGAGCAATAGTCCTAGAAGAAGGCTCCAAGCCCGAATTGATGACCAGGATTGCCCAGACCACAACAGCACTAAAGAGGCTCAAGAAAATAAGGAATGACAAAAATATAGCTCCTAGCACCAAAATGAGGCTGATGCGCTCATTAGTCCTCTCCATTTTCTTGTATGCCTCTGAGTCCTGGACATTAACAGCAGAGCTAGAAAATAAAGGCGATGGAGATGCGATGTTTCAGAAGCATTATTGGAATCTGCTATAGAGACTATATCTTCAATGACTATATCTTCAACTAACAAGTGAAAGAAGGGATTCGTTAGGCCGTTGGGCAGTACGATGACTTCTCGGTGACTATATGTAAAAAAAAAAGTGCAAACTGGAATGGTATGCGACCACGTGACAAGAAAGCAAGGGCTCGCAAAGAAATTTTGCAGGGCACAACGAGAGCAGGGCGAAGAAGAGGAAGACAGAAAAAGAAGGGAAGATAACATCAAAGAGTGGACGGGACTAAAACTGGGCGATGTTGTGCGAGGTGCAGAATACAGAGAGGAATGGAGAAGGGTAGTTTTCATGTCATCTGTGGCGCCCCCACGGTCCAACGACTACGGTACTTGATGATGATGAATTAAGAATGTGACATCTGCATTGTTTTGGGTGTTTTATTAACAATGTGATATATGTATTGTTTTGGGTGTTGAAGCGTATGGGAAACATATGTGAAACATCTTTGAAACCTATTGGAAACCCATTTGAAACCTAATTGAAACATATTTGAAAACCTATGGGAAACCTATTCTTTGATCAATAGGATAAAAACAGCTGCCAATACGGAAATCTAGTAAAATTGAAACAGAGTCAGTGTGAACAAATTGAACGATTCTGTTCAGACGGAGCAGGCGAACTACACTCGTGAACTGAATATGAGCCCATCTACAGCTTAAACAAAGGAGTCATTCCCAACCATACCTTATAGAGTAACCCTTTAGAACTTTGTGTTACACCTAAAACAACAAATGTTAAGGTTGATACTGAGAAAACTATGGGATTCAGCGTGCAACGTACCACAACCATTGACTTGACTATGGTTAAGGTTAGAACCAAAAAAACAACAACAAAACAACAACAACAACAGAAAACAATATCTAAGTCTCTATGTTTATGATCATTAATATTGTTATTTGAACTGGTTTAGTTTAAAGTTTGTTGTGTATAACTTGTGGACTCGGTAAAGAGGTTTGGTGGGTCAATCAGGTCAAAGACAATGTGAAACGCTAGCAGCCACATCAAGGTCAGTATGGATGGATATCAACTCACATTCCTCCCCTCTCGTCCCTCCCCAACCACCTGAATCACCTGTCATCAGAGACTCTCAAGTGTCAGCAGTAGGGCAGACCCTGAAAGCTTACCAACATCCCACTACAGCTGTAGAGCAATTACCGTGGGGGGTTGGGGGGGGGGGAAGGGGTTGGTTATAACGGTGACAAGACTTAGCTTAGGGATTCTCAAGTTTACCAACATCCCACTACAGTCCTGTAATCAGAGACTCCCAAGTGTCAGCAGGAGGGCAGACCCTGAAAGCTTACCAACATCCCACTACGGCTGTAGAGCAATTACCGTGGGGGGTTGGGGGGGGGGAAGGGGTTGGTTATAACGGTGACAAGACTTAGATTAGGGATTCTCAAGTTTACCAACATCCCACTACAGCTGTAGCACAATTAAGATGGGTTTTTTTTTATAACGGTGACAAGACTTAGAACAGTGATTCTCAAGTTATGGTGCAGTTTTAAGTGTTATATTACATTTTGAAAAGGTACATCAATTAAAATACCTAGGATCCCTAATAAATTGAAGAAATGAATTACTTACAAAAACAAAAGAGAGAATATCAGCCGGAAACAAGGCATACTTCAGTAATCAGAAAGTATTCAAAAGTAAAAACTTTACAAGAAAAACAAAGAAAACTATCTATAAAACTGTAATCAGACCAGTTGTAACATATGCAAGTGAAACTTTGACCCTTACAAGAACGGCAGAAAACCTATTGAACACATGGGAGAGAAAAGTTCTCAGGAAAATATATGGGCCAACAATGGATAAATATGGATGGAGAATTCGAACCAACCAGGAACTGTATAGTCTATATCAGTATCCCATGATACTAGCAGAAATAAAAAAGGGCAGGTTACGATGGGTAGGACACTTAGAGAGAAAGCCAAATGACAGAGGAGTGAAGAGTGTACACCACCAAAACCCCAGAGGACACCAGCCCAAAGACCTAGGCTAAGATGGATGGATGATGTGGGAAAAAAGATCTACAACAACCGGAAATCCAAGCGATGAAAAGAAAAGCATCAGTTAGGTCTGAGTGGAAGGAAGTGGTGAGGCATGCAAAAGCCCTACATGGGCTGTAGCACCACCTGGATGGAGGGATGGCCTGAGTGGAAGGGATGTATGGATATTACATTGTTCCATGTTACCACGGAGTAGTAGCAGAAGACAGATAAAGACATAGTCTTACTACGCATAAGGAGTACAACAGTCCCCAGTGATTGAGATCCTCGGGTTTAAAAGAATATGAAGATGCACTATTCTGTTTAAACCAGTAAATATTGGGGGGTGGAGGGGGGTAATGGGTTTTTAAAAAAACAAAAACAAAGAAATGTGTGGTTCAGCTATGAGCTTTCATATTTAATCTCTTTTTCATGTCTGACATTAAAAACGTTGAGAAATAAAATAAAATAACACAGATAAAAATAAGGAATGTCAATGGTCTCTTTCTCTCCAAAAAAATAAGAGCTCTAGAGATTTTTATTTGTTATCCGCCATGTATCTTCGCGGAGGTGCCATGGCCCTCTCCAAGCCAATCCCATGGTACTTTCCAAGCCAATATCATAACACTCTACAAGCCAATATCATGGCCCTCTCCAAGCCAATCTCATGGCACTCTCCAAGCCAATCTCATGGCACTCTCCAAGCCAATCTCATGGCACTCTCCAAGCCAATCTCATGGCACTCTCCAAGCCAATCTCATGGCACTCTCCAAACCAATCTCATGGCACTCTCCAAGCCAATCCCATGGCTCTCTCCCAGCCAATCCCATGGCACTCTCCGCGCCAATCTTGGTACTCTTCATGAAACAAATAAATTTGGGAGAACTTCCAAGTTGTTTTACGCTTGTCATTCAGGTACCATAACTCTTGAAAGATAAAAAAGCGTGCTTCAGTAACTCTTTGGTGTGTGTGTGTGTGTGTGCGTGTGTGCGCGCGCATGGGTAAAAAAAATGGAGGGGGGACTGGAGGGTTAACGTTTGTAGGACCTGAAACTGGTAAAATAAAACAGCTTACTGCTAACAGAAAAAATGTTGAATGTAGATCTGACTGATTGATGTGCTTGGGTCAAGGAAAGAGGGTTGGATGGGGGGGGGGAGCTTGGGGGAAATGTAGTAACACAAAAAGAAGAAGAGCCACATACAAATGGTTTAGTCATTGTGAAATGAGTAAAACAAAGTAGGATTAAACCTGGAAAAAAAGGAACGCTACAAAACAACGAACGTGTCGGCAGGAAGCCTCCGTCAGCGAACAAAACAACAGAAAAAACAGTATATAAAAAAAAAAAGCACCTAGCTTAGAAGTAGTGTCCGTGGGCTGGGCAGCAAATTCATTCGCTGCCCACAATCTATTTGCTGCTCACAATTCATTTGCTGCCCACAATTTATTTGCTGCCCACAATCTATTTGCTGCTCACAATTCATTTGCTGCCCACAATTTATTTGCTGCCCACAATTCATTTGCTGCCCACAATTCATTTGCTGCCCACAATTCATTTGCTGCTCACGGATACTACTTCTAAGCCAAGTGCAATTTTGTATTTTTATACTTCTTTTTTCTGTTGTTTTGTTTGCTGACGAAGGCTTCCTGCCGACACGTTCGCTGTTTTGTTGCGTACCTTTTTTTCAGGTTTAACCCTACTTTGTTTTACTCATTTAATATTGTGCTAACCTGATGGCAGTCTCTCTCCTTATTACCCCTTTAGTCATTGTGAAAACGCAAGAATTTTTCGCAGGTTAAACAAAAAAAAAAAAAAATAATTAAAACAGTCTCTAATGCTGCTGGTCTCAACACACTAAGAGGTTACAGTTTAACTGTCAGAAGAAATGAGAACCGTCATAAGGGTGTTTTGAGTTAATTTTTATTTTTAAAAAAATATTTGAGAATCAATTTTGTCATAATGCGCTTCAAGGACATGGTAAAAAAAAAGAATAGTAAAACTTTGATTCAAGGAGATTGAATTGATGCTAAATCAAGTTTTCTCCATCAAGTTCATTCCCAGTCTGCCCGGGTGTGTGACTATAAAAAATGAACCCCAAGATAAGCACACTTACGTTATTTAGTTTCCTAAATTTCCATAAACATAAATGTGTCAGTCTTATTTGGATTCCATTAAAAATCCAATTTGGAAGAAATATGAAGACGGTCCACCCCAGGTGGCAGGGTGGTCCATCCCTGGTGGCAGGGTGGTCCATCCCAGGTGGCAGGGTGGTAGACCCCAGGTGGCAGGGTGGTCCATCCCAGGTGGCAGGGTGGTCCCCCCCAGGCGGCAGGGTGGTCCACCCCAGGTGGCAGGGTGGTCCACCCCAGGGGGCAGGTTGGTCCATCCCAGGTGGCAGGGTGGTCACTATCCAATGTGGAAGAAGTATGAAGACGGTCCACCCCAGGTGGCAGGGTGGTCCATCCCTGGTGGCAGGGTGGTCCATCACAGGTGGCAGGGTGGTAGACCCCAGGTGGCAGGGTGGTCCATCCCAGGTGGCAGGGTGGTCCCCCCCAGGCGGCAGGGTGGTCCACCCCAGGTGGCAGGGTGGTCCACCACAGGTGGCAGGATGGTCCATCCCAGGTGGCAGGGTGGTCACCCCAGGTGGCAGGGTGGTCCATCCCAGGTGGCAGGGTGGTCCACCCCAAGCGGCAGGGTGGTCCACCCCAGGTGGCAGGATAGTCCACCCCAGGTGGCAGGGCGCTCCACTCCAGGCAGCATTTTTTTCTTTCTTTTATTGAGGGGTGGCATTTTCGACCAAACGTATGGGTTTTTTTCGTAGAAAGGGGTGGCAAAAAGTTTGGCCGGCCCCACGTGCCATTAACCTTAGCTACGCCGCTGACCGTAACAGCGTGTTCTATGAGAAGTAGTGCGAAAGAATATTTGATACCCTTTATTAATTTGACTGCCATTTTTACAACAATAGAAAGACATGTGTCATATTAGGGTACAGGAATGGATTGGTCACATCTCCCTGAATTGACGTCATTTGAAGGAATTTGAATGTCTAAATACATTTTTTTGAAAAATTCTCAAAATAATCGAAAATTTGGTAATTGTATGAGTATTTTTTTTAAAATTGTTTTTAATTAAGACATTCCGTTTTATTAGACACCAGAATATATTACCCGATGTTAACGGAATGTTAATGGAAGGCATTGCGAAGTGCCAACATCTAACAAATAAACTTTTACATATCTAACAAAAAAAGATTACGACACTATTTCAAGCCTTTGAAATTAATATTTAGAAAAAAATTAATTCAGACTTGTTCCTTTTTAAAAAAAGTATTCTGTTTATGTCTCTTACATCATTTAGTTTTAAGAAATATTTATCTGCTATATAAATAGACCTACCCTACCCATTATCACGCCCCTGAACTACTAGTTTATTTTTTCTAAAAATTGTAAAAAAATATGTCTTTAAATTTACAATACAAATATATATCCATTTTCAAATAACTGTTACATTAACGGAATTTGCCATACTAGTATCGTCATTAAAGATGAAACCAAACTTTTGCCTCGCTTCTCTACTATATAATCGGAACATCGGAAAACGCGTTATTCTTTTATCTAAAGAAGAATCTCTTAAACCATTTTCAAGTTTAAAAACAGACTTGAGTTGGTTTTTTTTAATAGAAATATTAATCTCATAAAAATTCGCACCCACTTTTCCAGAGAACTTGACTTTCGCAAAGTGGAAACAATACATTTGTTGGCATAATTTGGTAGCAAATCTTAACCGGCTCTTGTTCACGGCTCTAAACTGCACATTAAAAAAAAATGGCTCTATTTTTAAAAACTTTATAGTAACTTCGTTGTTTTTCGTGTGTTTCTTCCTTTCTGGGTTTGAAGCCAAAATCTTCGTACGGCTAATTGACCCACTTCCCGTCATCCTATCGAGCTGAAACTTGGCACATTGACCCGTTGTCGATGACATCACATTCTGACAAAATTTTAGCCCCTACCTCAACCCCAAAAAATTAGTTATAACTGCTCTAAACAAGATTCTTAAAAATATCGCAAGTGAAATTGGTGCTAAATATTTTATTTCATTTTGCCGAGATGGTTTAATAAATTTGCGGTGTAAAAGCGTGTGGGGTAATATAACATTAACACAGTTCAGGGGCGTAAATAAAATGTGGTTGTGAATCGGGGGGGGAAATAAAATGTGGTTGTGAATCGGGGGGGGGGGGGAGGCTGGCAGGGGGCACTAATTACGTTTCTTATAAAGTGTGTTATTTGAATGCAGGTTTTGTCAAATTTTCATCTCCAACTGTTAAATAATTATATTAACTGAGCTTTTGATCATGTGTTTCTCTCTTGCAAAATTTTCGGAAGGCTTATTGACCCAATTTCCGTTATCTTATCGAGCTGAAACTAGGTACATAGACTCGTTGCCGATGAAAACACATTCTTTCAAATTTTCAGCCCCACTCCCCAACCACCCCCTCCTTACCCCCAAAATATATCAGTTTGTCTTGTTTTTCAAGGGAAAGAATAAGAAAATATGATTACAATGATTTTTAAGAACTGTAGCCATCGCTAAGTCGAACAAAATTGTATGTAAAAGATATTAAGAAAGACTTTGTTGTTATGGGTTGTTTAATTAATATTAATTTTAAAGTGTATAAAATAATGAGGTTTTCAGGTCTTTTCTTTTCTTTTCTTTTTTTTTGAGCTACTGGTATACTTATGTAAATGTACCCACAGTTTGTCAATGCCCTTGAACTAGATTTTCTTATTTAATATAACATATATTTTTTTTTTAAAGATAATGTTGCACTTTACGACTGTAAAATCTTTTTGGATTTAATGATATTGTCATCCCTATAAAAAAATGTACGCACTCTATGTTTTTATCGAAGAAGTTTATTTATTTATCAATTTAACTCCTTCACTCTTAGACGTATCTTGCGCCACTTGGGGCAAAATGAAAGTATCAAATCCCCCCTCCACCTCCCATAGTTTTTAATAAACATTAATAAAATCATCCACGGAATGGTATCCCCCCCCCTCCCCCCCCCCCCCTTTTCCCTTTTTTGTGGAACCCTTTTACCACTCACTGTTTTACATTTTCTTGAAAGAAGCAAATAGCTTAAATAAGGTAAAACTCCGTACATTGAAAGATTATGCTTAGATTATTTGAACATTAAAATCTACACCCAAATTCAGATCTGTAACATAAGAGGGTTTTAAGATGTTGATATCAAAATGAACCCATTGCAACTTCATATCGTTTGTACTTATTTGGATGAGTGATAATTGAATTAGTGAGTGCTATGTGGCTTCGAAGTTTCTCTGCACTAATTGACTTAAACGGAATTTTCTTATTAAAAATATTTTTAAACTTCAAGTTTTTATTACTTTATAAAGTAGGTAAATGCATATTATTGGAATGAAAAATAAGTATAATTTATCAAAAGTTAAAAATAAGAATCTAAAATTTGGTGTTTAACAATTTAAAAAGAAATCCATTGTATTTCTTAATTTTATTTTAAAAACGAGGAAGCCCCAGATCAGATTTGTCAAGTGCGGTAATTAAATCAAGGAAAGGTAACTTTTGTGATTTACGCGTTTATTTTAAGTTCTTATAAGGTTATTCTATTTTTTTTTTTTAATCTTTGAGTTGAATCGAAAATTTTAATTTGGTGTTGTTTGAAGACTTTGGGATAACATGAATTTAAATTTAATTTTGCAATGTTAACAAACACAATTTTGAAAAGAAAACCCACCAACAACAAATGTTTGGGTTTTCCCGATAACTGTGATTACGAATCAATAATATTAAATACTTAGACGTTAATTTTTTGATAATATAAACAATATCGCAACTTTCAAATGCTGATACAGTACTTAAAATAGTTTTTTTTTTTAAATTGTTATTTTAAATTTATTTATAATTTATAATGATAACACTTAAACAAAATCTAAGAATAAACGCATATGTATTTTGTTATCGATCATATTTAAATTGATTCGATTTCCGTAAAACAATAGATAGATCCCTGTAATTGTTTTTAAGAATCTTACCGTACTTAAAACGATTCGTTACTTTAAGAATTATAAGGGCAGCCTGGCTCGGTGCTCGGCGAATCGACCTGAGTGCGGCTCGGCCAGTCGGCCACAAATAGGTTGGGACTAGCGGGTGCCGGAGACGGAAGACAGATCATTTTCAAAGTCTGGACTTCTCTTCCTGACTCTTACGATCAGTTTTAAAAAACCGAACATTTGCTGTTCTGTCACTCTTTGGCTCTACGTAATCATGCGAACCATCATTTTCAAGGATGAGCCTCGTCATATAATGATTAATTGAGAAATCGTCTTACTGAATCCTGCTTGAAATTCAAAAAAAACAACTCCATACACACCAGACTTTATCCAAACTTTCCAAGGAAATGCAAGGTCATCGTTAACATTAAGTGCTTTTTGTGTGTGTATATTTTGTCAATAAGGTTATTATTATTATTATTATTATAGCTGGTTGAATTTATTGTTCAATGCGTGTTTCGTATTTTTGGTCAATAAATAAGATAATTATTACTAGATTTAGCCCGCCAAACATTGGCGACAGCAATGCGCGAACTTCCCATCAACTCAAGTCATTTGACAAAAGTAGCGCACATTCACATTTAAGATTCCCAATTTTCGCTACACTCCTTTCCCCATGATGCGTCACTGCACACTTTTATTTCACGCCCAAGAACTATATATTAAATATTCTCATGTCCAAACCCCTTTTAGATCGAATAATTTTCACACCATATACTTAAATTGAGACGAGTTCATTTTGCGAAATGAAAATATTGCGCGCCAAACGCAGTTGCGCTACATATAAAAAAATATATCATTTAGCATAGTTATGGGTTATTATATTTTGCGCGCCAGTCTTTCAAACATTTAGAATTATTTGTAATATACTCTCAATACCAAATACGCTGGTTAGGACGCAGTCCATTAGGACGCAGTCCATGAGGAAGCAGTCCATGAGGCACACCAGGAGCGTAATATATATAAGATATTATATTTGGGAGTATTTAATGTCTAGTAACGGACACCGAAAAACATGGTTTTGGACAGATTCTTGAAAAGAACTTTGGCTCTCAAAATTGTTCTAATGGTCCTGATTTTTGGTTCTTTTGACTTATGAGTTGGCAGACCAGTGGCCTAGCTCATTCTTATCTATCTATCTATATAACATTGCAATGCATTCTGTGTTATAGATATAAAAAAGGCTAACTAAATTAAGACGAATGGAATCAGAAAATCTGGTTTGAAATTTGTTTCTGCGTGTCAATCTCCCCGTAACGTGATAAAAGCAAGTGACGGCGCCAGGGAACTCTGTCCTAATTGCACATGTACAGGACATCGTGTCCTGTCTCCTGGTAATTAATCACTGCTCCCGACTGCGGCTAACGGGTCGGTGATTTCATCAATATCTGTTAACATTGGGTGGAAGGGGGGTGGGTGGGGGTGGGAGGTGGGGTCGAGGAGGGGGGAGGGGTGGGAGAGAGAACAAACGGCGAGTTAACCTTGTTTTATTTCATCAATATCTGTTAACATTGGGTGGAAGGGGGGTGGGTGGGGGTGGGAGGTGGGGTCGAGGAGGGGGGAGGGGTGGGAGAGAGAACAAACGGCGATTTAACCTTGTTTTCAACTTGAAGGGTAATTTGGGATCCAATTAGTGTCCTGTTGTTGCCGTTGTTGGGTGCTCGCGCGGAGGTCGCCAGCCAATCCTTGCCGTGATACGGCTAACCGAATTAAGGTCCGGTGGCTTTCTTCCTGATTGGCAGTTGGGGTCGAGGGTTCAGGAGATTTGTACGGAAACCCTGCTTCAAGCCCCAACCCCCCCCCCCCCCCCACGACAAAAAAAAGAAGCTTGTTCAATGAAATTTTTATGCTCATGGTGTCGTAAATTTTAATTTGTCACTAACGGAACATAATCGTTTGATATGCAAAGCAGTCCACACAAGAGCAAAGCGTGAAAATGTATCAGTCCGCATGGGACGAGATGAGAAATTGGTTGCTCCATATTATCAAGGCGAGGACGCATCACATCCGTTGTCATTTGGAAATAGTGGCGAGTAAAGGAGATACATGTTTCCAGTTGATCCACGGGTTGTGTCGCGTTAAACTTCTTTGAACCATGTCACCTACTCTACTTTTCATTGAATCACGGGTACACGACCTAATGAGGCGGTAAGATAAGGGTATGGCAGTGTATAATTATGGCATCAGTACATGGAGTGTCGGAATGGGTCTTAAAACATGACAGGTCAAGAGAAAAGAGGATTCATGAATAACATACTTGGGTATTTGTTCATTTTTACGAAGGACAAATATTTAAAATTTCTGAAAATTATATAATTTGTTCTTCGAAATTAGAGAATAAATGTCTTCTTAAAAAAACAACTTTATATCATACTGGCAGAGTATATTTTACACAAAATGATATGAACAATTTTTTTCAATTAAGTCGTTAATAATTATCATACATTTTTATTGATTGATGCGGTGTGTTAAATTAGTGCAAGGGCACTAATCCTCAGTGCAAGCGCACTTTGCCTCAAACCAATCCTGTCATCCTAACAACAACGAATCTATAGACCACATGTGTCAAACTCAAGGCACACGGGCCACATCAGGCCTGGGGTATACTTATATCAGGCCCGAAAGGCCTAGACCGGCGCACTTCACCATAAAGCAATCCTGCCACCCATACAACCCCGAATCTCAAGACGAACGTTGGGACATATTTTACAGAATTAACTATTTACGATTTTAAACACCAGTCAAAAAAACATTACAAATATGTACTTCTATTTCCCTTACAACATATATGTATTTCCACTTCTCCGATAACAATATATGTAGGCCTACTTCAACTTCATCACCCATAACAAATATGTACTTCAGCTTCACACATAACTATATATGTACTTCAACTTTGCTCATAACATATATGTACTTCAACTTTACCCACACTATATTTGTACTTCAACTTTACCCATAACAAATATGTACTTCAACTTCACACATAACTTATATATGTACTTCAACTTTGCTCATAACATATATGTACTTCAACTTTACCCACAAAATATTTGTACTTCAACTTTACCCATAACATATTTGTACTTCAATTTCATCGCACGCATCAAATTGCCTTGCATTTTCGCTTTTTAAAAAAAAATAATAATACAAATATTTTCTTTCCACAAATTACCATGTCGGCAGTGTCGGATCTCCAAAGGACATGGAAATGAGCACCTCTGGAAAAAAAAAAGTTTGAAAATAAATAAATTTATATCCATAAATGGTTGTGCGTCCGACTGAAAACCCCCCTTCCCCGACCCACCTTCCCCGACCCACCTTCCCCGACCCCCCTTCCCCGACCCACCTTCCCCGACCCACCTTTCCCCTTGTATCTGCGCAGGGAGGAGGGCGTGTAATGAAGTTACCGTTAGACAGCGCACCGTAACATAGCTCACAGGATGACACCGAGTTATCTGGCTGCAGTGTTTACGGGCGGTTTTCTCGTATCCCGACCAGGCACTGACATTCTGTTACACACTGAAAAGACTTACACCTACAGCGGCGACATGCATGGAGATGCCGTGCTCAGATTCGCAGTAGTTCTGACAGACCGGGAGGGGGGGGGGTGAACGGGGGGGGGGGGCAAGATCAGATAACCCGAATGGTAAGAATGACTTAAGATCCAATTACTGAACTTGTTAGTGAAATAAAATGATCTGACACGGGAGAGAACTGAGCTTTAACTACCCACTTTCGTATAAACTCATGCTGCGTGTTGCCCACCTTGAAGGTGAGTTCTTGTTTGTTTGATGTTGCGATTTTTTTTTTAAGGACAAAGAAAAGGGGCATTAGAAGGTAAGTCTATTTAAGAGACAGTTACTTCCCTGAAGGGAACAGGGATTGCCTCCCCGGGACATTGGCCAATGGCTTCAGGAAAACGGTAGCTTCCCTGGAATGAGGAGACGTACAGAATCTAATGACGGTCGCGTTCAATTTAATAAACTGTAATAAAGCTGGTGCTATAGATGGGCCTTACTCCGACTCCTTGAAATAGGACATCAGTCAATGACAGTCATGGATTAGGACAGAGTATCGTGGATCAGGACAGAGTATTGTGGATCAGATAACGGTCGTATCTATTATTGGTGTTGCGAAGATGACCAAAGCAGTTTTCGACCATGAGTAGTAGACTTGACTTAAGATTTATTTTGTTTAAAATGAGATAGACTTGCTTAGTTCGTCAGCCTCACTCTGTCGTCCTTGCATATTTAATCAACTGGCAAGATTTGGCCAAGACGAATGGAAATAGAAACCGGATGCAGTAGATGACCAGCAGCGGTGAAGTCCAAGCGGCTAAATGTTAAATTTTTAAAAATGTTTATAAATATTAACTTAACCTGAAAAAAACACGTGAAGTGATGAAGCACACCTTATTGAGATAATGCACACCTGATTGAGATGATGCACACCCAATTGAGATGATGCACACCTAATTGAGATGATGCACACCTAATTGAGATGATGCACACCTAATTGACATGATTTACACCTAAACAAGATGATGCACACCTAAAAGAGATGATGCACACCTAAACGAGATGATGCACACCTAATCGAGATGATGCACACCTAATCGATATGATGCACACCTAGTCGAGATGATGCACACCTAATCTTATATTGCACCTCCTTAAGCCCTAGCAACAACGATGACGTAATCGTAAGCCATTTTTAATTCTCCCCTCCCCACCCCAATAAAAAAAGAAAAACAAAAAAAGGAAAGAAATGAAAAACAAAACCCGATGGCCCCCATAACACCGCCCTCAGCCCAGGTGACGCCGCCCATGATAAAAGGATTGAAGTAAACAACGGGCCGTGCATGCGATACCCAGGATGTCATTTGCTTAAAAGCTTTGCGGAATCTCTCCTGAAAGTTAATGATTTCCGTTTACTCGATAAATCCTGGCCGAACCACGCCCGAGGGTGCAAAGGACTTATTGGATTGCTGACGATTGTTTGGAATTGTGATCGCATTAGAGCATGGAAAAAAAGAAGAAAAAAAGAACCGTAATATGACAATGTTCGATCGAAAGCTTGTGGTCAAGTGCCTTGGAAATAGTTTTGAAACAGATTCAAGCCGAAGGAAAATGTTCTGGAGGTTTACAATAAAAACAAATGAGCGCTCGATGTATCACCATGAACTCCATAAAGATCATTTTACTTTTACCATTTTACTGGTGAGTCTAAGACGGGAATAGGAACCTCAGAGCCACATTTTTACGTCAATAATTACACCCCATGCAACGTCTTTAAAAAGTTACCAGGTGGCGATAATCTTCCTATTTAAAATATATATTTATAACAAAACGATTTTCTCGTGAAATTTGTGGAGTCGTTATGGTTTAATGTTCATTCTGTGCTGCACAGCGCTACACCTGAGACCATTGCACTGGATTAACTTAATGCTGACCTGCACAGCGCTACAACTGAGACCATTGCACTGGATTAACTTAATGCTGACCTGCACAGCGCTACAACTGAGACCATTGCACTGGATTAACTTAATGCTGACCTGCACAGCGCTAAAACTGAGACCATTGCACTGGATTAACTTAATACTGACCTGCACAGCGCTAAAACTGAGACCATTGCACTGGATTGACTTAATACTGACCAGCACAGCGCTAAAACTGAGACCATTGAACTGGTTTAACTTAATACTGACCTGCACAGCGCTACAACTGAGACCATTGCACTGGATTAGCTTAATGCTGACCTGCACAGCGCTACAACTGAGACCATTGCACTGGTTTAACTTAATGCTGACCTGCACAGCTCTAAAACTGAGACCATTGCACTGGTTTAACTTAATACTGACCTGCACAGCGCTACAACTGAGACCATTGCACTGGATTAGCTTAATGCTGACCTGCACAGCGCTACAACTGAGACCATTGTACTGGTTTAACTTAATGCTGACCTGCAGAGCGCTACAACTGAGACCATTGCACTGGTTTTACATAATAATACCATTTCCTCAAACCAGGGCATTTAAAATCGTTTTTGCGCCACGAGTGTTCGAAAATAAACAATTACTTGTAGTCGTACGGAGAACTCTTCTGTCTGCGAGGCGTTCTCTTGAAAAAAAGTAAAGATCTTATCATGATTCCAATTCGGTTCGAAGTCTTATTGTAGTAGTGCGATGTTGCTTTTCTATAAGTGGTGAGATGTCGTTATTAATGAAGAAGGTTTTAAAACATCTTTTGACCGATGTGTTTTGTGAGATTGTGTAGGGTGGAAGAAGCGTATATCGGGCCATGGGAAATGACCGGATCCGGAGATCCGGGTGGTCCAAGGAAAGTGTTTGGGATGTGAAAAGGTTCAATGAGATGGCACGTGTTGTTTATATTCCGTCAGAATCCGCCGAGACACAACTCACGTTATCAGTAGTTAGACGATAGACACACCTCAGTGCGGCTCTGCGCGGGGGACGTACTGTTACAGCGCTGTTACTGAACACACATTCAGACATATTTATGTCCTTACAAAAGAGATATTGTCTTGCATGTCGATTTTTCCAGACTGCTCTCAAAGATTCTCATGTTGCCAACTGGACGCCAAGGGAGAGGGATTAATATATAGCCGCAGGCGGCGCCTCCACTAGGTATTTTGTTTAATGGTTAATCTGGTACTAGATGAGCTCGATCTTTGAAAATTAACCGTTTTTTAAATATTTATTTTGTAGTATTAAACTGTGATTGTTACAACTCATTGCTAACCAGGAACAATGTCTACACAAAAAGAAACAAAAACAGTAATGCACAAATAAAAACAGTTCGATAGGTCACATTCATTTAACACTATTCTGACCAATGCATGGACGCTACGACGAAATCCCCGATAGTATGACTAGAGTACCAATACTACGACAAACTAATAGTATGACCTATTCACGAATACTATGAACAATGCACTAATACTTGGACCAATGCACCCATACTACGACCAATCCATTAACATCACACCCAGTGCACTAACACTTGGACCAATGCACCCATACTACGAGCAATCCATTAACATCACACCCAGTGCACTAACACTTGGACCAATGCACCCATACTACGAGCAATCCATTAACATCACACCCAGTGCACTAACACTTGGACCAATGCACCCATACTACGACCAATCCATTAACATCACACCCAGTGCACTAACACTTGGACCAATGCACCCATACTACGACCAATCCATTAACATCACACCCAGTGCACTAGCACTTGGACCAATGCACCCATACTACGACCAATCCATTAACATCACACCCAGTGCACTAACACTTGGACCAATGCACCCATACTACGACCAATCCATTAACATCACACCCAGTGCACTAACACTTGGACCAATGCACCCATACTACGACCAATCCATTAACATCACACCCAGTACACTAACAAACAAGATCATGTAGAGTTTGATGGCTAATAATCCTAGTTTCAAATCCGAAATTGGCTTATCTTTCTCACAAACATCTCCGAGCATGACGCCAGCGCTAATATCACCACCGTGTTTACCCGAGTAATAAAATCAGCCTTGATTGTATGCCCCCCCTCCCCCCAACCCTCCCAGGACAATCCGCTTAAGTTCCCTGACAATATTTGGGATGCGCACGCACTGCAAATATTTAACGGCACACACACACACACAAAAGAATATTAGTAAAACGTGAATCGCACGTGATAAGGGAAGCGTGCGCTCGAGCGGTGCTTGACACGGCAGGAAAGAGTACTCGTGACATCCAGGCAGACGACTGAGGTATCTGTGACGCGCTTTGTCGAGTTGGTATACATTTCTCGTCCCCGGGGGGAATTCAGGGCCGGCGTTTTGTGGCACGGCGATCTCCTATCGTTCTAAGGCATAAGGCTGCAGAGAGGTTCTCACAGGGCTGCAGAGTGGTTCTCTCAGGGCTGCCGAGAGTTTCTCTCACGGCTGCAGAGTGATTATCACAGGGCTTGCATAGAGGTTCTCACAGGGCTTCAGAGAGGTTTTCACAGGACTGCAGAGAAGTTCTCACAGGGCTGAAGAGATGTTCTTACAGGGCTGAAGATTGGTTCTCAAAGGGCTGCAGAGAAGTTCTCGAAGGGCTGCAGAGAGGTTCTCACAGTGCTGAAGAGTGGTTCTCGCAGGGCAGCAGCGAGGTTCTCACAGGGCAACAGAGAAGTTCTCACAGAATCAAAGTTGAAAATCTAGTCCCGAAGTCCGATGCTATCTTTTGGGTTGGCCTTGAATGCTAGAGCCGATTCATTTAGTTTGCTTAGGAAATGCAATACTGTCAACTCCAGTACCAGTCGAATATTTACAGTGGTCTACATCCAAATGATGTACAAAATGACAACATTAATTTCCATATAAGAGGACATCTTAGAAAACACATAAGAGAAAGCCTAATAAGAAACCTTAGAGAACACATAAGAGGTCATATTAAAGTACACACAAGAGCACATACACGAGCTAACCTCAGAGGACCTGTACGAACTTTAAAGTCATATGGAAGATTTACATAGAACATATTAGAGGACACATATGAGCACATAAGCAACAACAAATACCAGGGAAATGTAACACACACAATTAGACATATATGAGGACTTGCAAGAGGAAATATAGAGGACATTCATGAACACATTAAAGTTGATCTACACATGGGAATATATTAAACTACATAAAAGTGTGCATAAAAATAACATAAGAGAGGCTGCATAAGACAAGAGGACATGTTAAAGGCTATTTTTTAAAACTCAAATAAGAGAATAATAAGAAGAAATGAGATTATATATTTAGATATACCCGGGACTTAATCCATAATTTTACTGTCGTGTTTTATTATGGGTAACAACTTTTGAATACATGCATACTGAAGGAACCGAAGCTAGCCAGGTGCAAAACCAACACACATGTGGTTCCAAGCTGTAAAATAATTCCTTTAATTTCTTCTATTCGCCTTGTTTACCTTACTGCCAAATATTCTCTTGTTCTTTTGGGCCAGATTAATTGCGGTGCTGCCAAGCGATCACGTGATCTATCTTAACATGTAAATATCTTCTTTTTCCCCGCCCCTTCTTTTAACATGTGGGTTTATATTTACGAAATGGAATCGTCCAATTTTTGTGTGTGGAGATTTTTAATTGAAGCCATTTTTTAAAAATTTACTCGTAATGTAAATTATGTCAGGCCGGCCCATCTGGCAAGTATGTCAGACCAGCCGATCTGGCAAGTAAACAGTGTTCGTCTGAGCGATGGGAACTTAAAAGTTTAATAACTTCCTGATTACAAGTTTGGATTAGAGGCAGTTAAGTTGCGCACGTGTGTGTCAAAAAAAATGTTCCAGCTAGTCAACTAAAATGTAAGTTTAAGAATTTCATCAGATTATGTTTATGAATAGGTTTAAGATATGTTGAGATTTGCCAGAGGTCTAATGTTGACATTTAACTTTTCATTTTCCATGCTTTGTGTTTTACTTGATTTTTGTGTTGGACTACTCATTAACGCCATATTATAACAGTGTTCTAATGACCTAGCCATCAATGCCCTATTGCAAAAGTGTTCTCATTGCCTAGCGATCAATGCCCTATTACAAAAGTGAGCTAATGGCCTAGCCATCAATGCCCTATTACAACAGTGTTCTAATGGACTAGCCATCAATGCCCTACATTATATTACAACAGTGTTCTAATAGCCTAGCCATCAATGCCCTATTACAACAGTGTTCTAATAGCCTAGCCATCAATGCCCTATTACACCAGTGTTCTAATAGTCTAGCCATCAATGCCCTATTACACCAGTGTTCTAATAGTCTAGCCATCAATGCCCTATTACAACAGTGTTCTAATAGTCTAGCCATCAATGCCCTATTACACCAGTGTTCTCATGGCCTAGCCACCATTTCCCTATTGAGTCACCAATACAGTTTACATTCTCCGCTAGGAATCTTGGTTATATTCTTTCTACCAACATGTCTCTCGATAAACATATCTCTCACATGTGTCGCTCTGCATACACAGCTATCAGTCAAATCAGCTCCATCCGCCACTACCTCACAGTTAGCGCAACAAAAACTCTAGTCTTTGCTCTTTTTCTCTCTCGTCTTGACTATTGCAACTCTATTCTGTCAGGTTCACCGAAACACTTCTTGGAAAAACTACAAAATGTTCACAACTCAATGGCTAGGTTAGTTCTAAAGACAAAATAACAAAAAACAAAAACATGATCACGTCACTCCACCAATCCATTCACTTCTTGGCTCTCTCTACAAACGCGGATTGACTACAAACTCTATGTTCTCTGCCACAACTTTTTCTCTGGTTCCTGCCCTTCCAATCAAACTGAATTTCTTTCTGTCTATTCCCCTTTTCGACAGCTTCGCTCCCCCGCAGACGCGCGTATTCTTTCTGTTCCCAAGACACGAACTCAAACATACGGTGAACGAAATTTCTTCTTTCTGCGCCCCCAAATAATGGAATTCTCTCCCATTACACATCCGCAATATACCGACCATCACAGCCTTCAAAACTGCACTAAAAACACGTCTCTTTACTCTCTACCATCCCGACTGATTATCCCCTTTGACAGATAAACGGTGCTGCTGGCTGCCGTCCATGGCTTGACATGTAAATAGTTCTGGGGTGAATGGGGTCAATAAACATTTTTTGTTCTTTTGATTGTACACAGCTGTTTTTTAATTAAATAAATGTATGTTATTTATTAATGCCATGATTGTGTTTGCTAATATTTGTATGTACAGCGTGGTGAGCCCTGTCCTAGGTTTGGGTACCTCGCTATATGAGACCAATGTAATTACAGTATTAATTACGAGAGTGTTCTCGTGAAACGCTATCTTTCAAATAAAAACTGATTTATAAAAGCTTTAGATTTAAGGAAAAAAATATTTGATTGATCACATGAATTATCTATGAAATTATCTATGAAATTATCTATGAAATTATCTATGAAATTATCTATGAAATTATCTATGAAATTATCTATGAAATTATCTATGAAATTATCTATGAAATTATCTATG
Source organism: Lymnaea stagnalis (assembly GCA_964033795.1). Taxonomy (NCBI): domain Eukaryota; kingdom Metazoa; phylum Mollusca; class Gastropoda; family Lymnaeidae; genus Lymnaea; species Lymnaea stagnalis. The sequence goes on along the minus strand of CAXITT010000012.1, from coordinate 2,960,460 downwards.
AACTTACCTATGAAATTATCTATGAACTTATCTATCAAATTATCTATGAACTCATCTATAAAATTATCTATGAAATTTTCTATGAAATTATCCATGAAATTATTTATGCAATTATCTATGAAATATCTATGAAACTATCTATGAAATTATCTTTGAATTATCTATGAAATTATCAATGAATTTTTTTATGAATTTATCTATGAAATTATCGATCTAATTGAATATGAAATTATCTATATAATTATATATGAAATTATCTATGAACTTATCTATCAAATTATCTATGAACTCTTCTATGAAATTACATATGAAATTATCTATGAACCTTTATATGAAATTATCTATGAAATGGTCTAAGAAATTATCTATGATCTTATATTTGACATTATCTATGAAATTATCTATGCAATTATCTATGAAATATCTATGAAACTATCTATGAACCTTTATATGAAATTATCTATGAAATGGTCTAAGAAATTATCTATGAAGTTATATTTGACATTATCCATGAAATTATCTATGACATTATCTATGAAACTACATTCATAGATCGTCGAGAGTATCAGTTTCGTGTCCTCACTCTGTAGTAGTTTAATTCACTGATATACATTATCCCAGGATTTATGTTTCTATGAGGGATCATACTTGAAGGATGAAGGGGTGGGGGTGGGGATACGTCGAGATGGAATCCAATCATGTCGAGCTACAAAAAAAAAAAAACACAAAAAAAACACCATAAGTGTGAAACAGTGAATGCAAACCAAATAGAAATCAATTCAAAAAAAAAAAAAAAAAAAAAAAAAAAACAACAAAAGGTGAAAAAAGAAAAAAAAAACAAAAAAAAAAAAAAAAAAAAAAAAAAAAAAAAAAAAATGAAAAAATTGAAAAATCCAAACGTTATCTGAGGGGAATCGCGCGCAAGTCGTCATAGCAACCACTTCACGGCTTTCATCTCGGAGTCTCGGAGGCCATATTTCATTCCTTTACGTCACATCAGTTTTTTTTTCAAACTAAGGGCATGTTTCCTGCGCGTCTGCCCCATCAATGCATCATTCGCGGACCATTCATTACCGAGTGTCCTTCAGCCTGTGATAACAGGGTGCAATTTACGCCACTGCAAGACATTCATCAAAGGCGGCTCCTTGAGTAGCCTGGGCTCCATCCACACAAACAAAAATCATGATTATTTTTTTTTTCCAGAATAAAATATTACCATTCCGGCAAATTTCTAGAGGGAGATAACGATTGGGGGCAATGAAAAATACCCCCAGCGGAGCGTGGCTGCGTGAAATAACAAGGTGGAAAGTGGACAACTGGGGGCTCAGGATTGTCTCTCTTAGCTAACCAAGTCAGATGGGGTCTTCCCAGTAGCTTGACCTTAAGATTTTTTTAATTTTTTAAATTTTTTGTTGTTGTAATTCCTTAAGAAAATTGTATCTGAAGTTGAAATTAGAATTAGAATTTTATATTTTTTGTGGAGCTAGAAAAAACATCCACATGGTATTCGGAGAAAAATTAGGAACATTTGTTAATTTGTCTTCTTCTTCTTCTATATCTTAAGGGCCCACGATCAATTTATTGATCATTTTGGCTCCTATGCATGTAGATGGGATTTGCAATGTTTCTGTTACTGGTGGTGATGAGGAAATTATGCACTAGGGGTTTGAAGGCTTGAGGCAATAGACACAAATGTGTCTAGTGTTGTCGCCTCAACTGTTCCTTTTGAAAGATGGTTCCAGTCCCTGATTGTCTTGGGCAGGAATGAGCAGCTCCTATACTGGCTTCTTGCTGGTATGAGCCTGAATTGCCTGTCATGGCCTCGTCGCTGTCTATGGGGGAGAGGGACGAGTTTCTGTTTAATACTGGAACAGTGGACCAGCCCATTATTTATCTTGTACATCATGGAGAGCCTGGATTGTCGTCGTCGTTTCTCCAATGGTGACCAGCCTAGTGTTTCTAGCATGCTGCCAACACTAGAGGTATTCCTGTAGCGGTTTAGGACAAAGCGTGCTGCTCGTCGCTGGACCGCCTCCAACCTGTCAATGCTCTTCTGGGTAAATGGGTCCCAGACTGAAGATGCATAATCTAAAATCGGACGGATAAAGGCTTTATATGCTCTTTCTTTCACACAGGAGTTGCCAATCTTTAGATTTCGCCTTAAGAACCCCAAGGCTTGGTTTGCTTGGTTACATACATTGTTAATATGCTCGTCCCAGCGGACCTCTCTTTGAATGGTAACACCCAGGTACTTTACGGAGGAAACTTGCTCAAGAATATGGCCGTGCAGTTTGTATTGGTAGTGTAGAGGAGTACAACTTCTAGAGATTGATAGTGTCTGGCACTTGGCAGGGTGAAATTCCATGTCCCAGCTCATCTCCCACTCAGCTAACAGATTGAGATCCTGTTGTAGCTGGTCCTGGTCAGATCTGTTGGCGATCGTCCTATACACTGCTGTGTCATCTGCAAACAGTCTTGCCTGTGATGTCAGTTTCTCCGGTAGGTCATTAATGTATGCTAGGAACATGAACATTCTTTCTTGAATGCACTGTTCTTTTTGGCAGCTCTGACACTCTCGTACGATGTGTCCTTACGAGGGGACTCCCCGTCTGCAACCAAAACTTATAAATTCGTTCAGTGTTATTTATAAGGAATTTTACAACAACTTTCTCAATTCACTTCTACCGGTATCGATCTCAATTCACAACTAACGGTATCGATCTCAATACACTTCTACAGGTATCGATCTCAATTCACAACTATCGGTATCGATCTCAATTGCACAACTATCGATCTGAATGCACAACTAACAGTATCGATCTGAATGCACTACTACTGGTATGAATCTCAATGCACAGCTAACAATATCGATCTCAATGCACAACTATCGATCTCAATGAGCAGCTTCCAGTATTGATCTCAATGCACTAAAAAATGGTTTATAATATTTTCTAACACAATTTATAAATCAATAAAAAAAATGGTGTGCTTGTGAAATGCAATACCAAGTTGTTAGAATGCTGAGTTTTGTGCCTTCTTCTTTAAAGCGTATTTATTTTGTGTTGTGTTTAACTTCTCCACTTCATTGTTTTTTGGCAATGTTTATGAAAACCTTTTCATTGGCTGGTTTTGTTGTTATATTCTGGACATGTTTAGAATTTTTTATTTCTGTCCATGTGTTGATATTATGTCCTGACAAGGAGGTTTCCATTCTATAATGATCCTGTTTTGCGTGTGTGTGTGTAATTGCATGGTGTGTCTCTTGTAACTCGTCACATGTATAGCTCGTACCGCCTGTTCTTATAGAGGTCACTTCGTTAGACATGCGCAGTACAGCGCAAATAATAACGTCCTTTTAAAAAAAAAATAACTCATTCAACTTTGCGTTGTCCGTGTGTATTTATTTTATTTTTATTTTTGGTATATTACAATCAAATGATTGTATTACATTCTCTTGGTAGATATTAAATAAACAATATTACACACTTTAAAGACCAAAATACCTACCAGAAAAGACCATGCACAGAACTAATATTAATTTACGTACAAATTACGAAAATATTTTTTTTAACGCATTGGTATATGACAGGTGGCCATCTTTAGATAACATGTGTATGGCCATCTTTAGATAATATGTGTATGGCCATCTTTAGATAATATGTGTATGGCCATCTTTAGATAATATGTGTATGTCCATCTTTAGATAATATGTGTATGGCCATCTTTAGATAATATGTGTATGTCCATCTTAAGATAATATGTGTATGGCCATCTTTAGATAATATGGGTATGGCCATCTTTAGATAATATGGGTATGGCCATCTTTAGATAATATGGGTATGTCCATCTTTAGATAATATGGGTATGGCCATTTTTAGATAATATGTGTATGGCCATCTTTAGATAATATGTGTATGGCCATCTTTAGATAATATGTGTATGTCCATCTTTAGATAATATGTGTATGTCCATCTTTAGATAATATGTGTATGGCCATCTTTAGATAATATGGGTATGTCCATCTTTAGATAATATGTGTATGTCCATCTTTAGATAATATGTGTATGTCCATCTTTAGATAATATGTGTATGGCCATCTTTAGATAATATGGGTATGTCCATCTTTAGATAATATGTGTATGGTCATCTTTAGATAATATGTGTATGGCCATCTTTAGATAATATGTGTATGTCCATCTTTAGATAATATGTGTATGGCCATCTTTAGATAATATGGGTATGGCCATCTTTAGATAATATGGGTATGTCCGTCTTTAGATAATATGGGTATGGCCATCTTTAGATAATATGGGTATGGCCATCTTTAGATAATATGGGTATGGCCATCTTTAAATAATATGTGTATGGCCATCTTTAGAAAATTTGTGTATGGTACACAGAGCTTTTCGTGTCAAACATGTTTGTTTCCAGTTTGAAGAACATCACATTTTAGCTTAAAAATTGTGTTATGTTTGGATATGGTGAAATGTTTTTTTTTAAAGTGTCATGTTCATCAAACTCAAGTAATATATATATATTAAAAATCTAAAATCTATATTCTCTCTACATTCAGATCTCATTCAGACCCAGACACATTTCTTTTTAAAAAGTCGCAAACCACCCCTACCCCCTACCCTTAACCCCACTCTAACCGCTCCCAACACGCCCTTTCTTCTTGCCCATTCATCTTCGGTGACCCGTTGGAAATTTCATTGAAACTCGTGTAAGTGATCCGAATGTGAAGCGTGGAAAAGGCAATCACTTTTGGACGGCTTCACCCGTAATTGGCCGTCACAGTCAGGCGTGCGGAGTCTCGTGCGGAGGATCTCGGAATCGAACATTATTTGCTAGACTGGGAGTCGTGGAATTGGACTAGCTGGAGTCGAAACTCGTTCATAATTCTTTGAAACCGTGAAAAATTATTAGACGTATATCCAGATAAAATATAATGTTTACGGCCATTGAATTTTCTTTTCCTTACTAACAAAATTGTCATTAAAAAGCCTAAAAAGAATATCAAAGATTTAATAATCAAGTAACATTCATTAACTTCGAGGTATTCATATTCAGGAGTCAGAAAGTATATCAGTGGGAGTTGGATTCGAATACTCAAAATAAAATTGTGTTATAGTTCGATATGAAATCCCAGAATCGAGTTTCGTTTTCTTTCTTTTTTTCAAAAAATGGTCGGAGCTCTTGTTCCAGGTCAAACGTGTATAGTGTATTACATTTTGTGGCCCTTAATATTGTCGTATGGCTTGCCCGGTGATGAAAAATGGCTTCTTATTGTGGGGAAGGAATCAGTGCAATCGTGTTGGTTTTATTAACACTTGCACGCCTGAACGGGACGAACGTTGGGGTGCTGGGGGTTAATTTGCCGTTGAGATGGTTGTTTGGGTAGGGAACAGCGAGGGAAGGGGAATGTATGGGGGATGTCAAGGGGATGACTTTGCCGAGCCCAGCAACAAAGGACATTGACTACTTCTCGTGTTATGTTCTGTTCTGTCACGCTAAAGCAAATTTTCTTATCGTTTACTCCAGAAAAGCGGTTCTTAACCTGTGGGTCATGACCATTGGAGGGGGTGGGGGGTCGAACGAGCGTTTGACAGGGGTCGCCTAAGATCATCGGAAACGCGTATACAGTTATGAAGTAGCAACGAAAATAATTTTATGGTTGGGGGTCACCACAGCACGAGGAACTGTTATAAAGGGTCGTGGCATTAGGAAGGCTGAGAACCACTGCTCTAGAACCTCAAATCACTGGACATCGCAGAACACAACAATTAAACAGTTCCCGGATGTATGGGTCCGTGTTTGTAGTGAAGCGAGTGAGACGAGCTCAGTACGCTAACTAATGAGACTAACCCCCAATAGACTTAACAAAGACTTAGGCTACATGCTCTAATGAAAAGATTGACCTTCAATTTCATCCCTTAATAACAAAACAATAAAATAAATTAAAAAAATAGCATACTATTAGTTCACCCCATAAACGAAACATATTTAAAGCAGTGTGTACTAATATCTTGTTTGTATAACAGTGTGTACTAATATATTGATTGTCATTCCTTCGTGTTTAAACTCATCTTAATCGAAATGTGCGGAAAAAGGGTAGGGTTAAACAAGGCTTTATTTAACAAGGTATTTGTTAAACAAAAAATGGTTAAACAAAATATGGTTAGACAAGGTATGGTTAAAAAAGGCATGGTTAACAATATATGGTTAAAACTGAACAAAAAAAGACGCAACTAAACAATGAACGTGTCGACAAGAAGCCTTCGTCAGTGAACGAAGAAAGACTAAAAGATGACATCAAGCGGAATAGATGTTCTCTCGGGAACAAATTCTCGGATACCACATTTATGCAAAATACATTTTCACACTTGTGGTATTCATTTATTTCTACCAAAGCCTGGCTGCAGTTTCTCCCCGCTGATCTCTTATGTAGAGTTTGCTTCTGGTCTGTCCTGCTCCCTTTTCATAAACGCCCCCCCCCCCCCCCCCCCCCCCCC
>CAXITT010000012.1:2936906-2953153 GCA_964033795.1 Lymnaea stagnalis | reverse complement strand
CTCCGGGATCATAACGTCATCTCTACTCCGGGATCATAAAGTCATCTCTACTCCGGGATCATAACGTCATCTCTACTCCGGGATCATAACGTCATCTCTACTCAGGGATCATAACGTCATCTCTACTCCGGGATCATAACGCCATCTCTACTCCGGGATCGTAACGTCATCTCTACTCCGGGATCGTAAAGTCATCTCTACTCCGGGATCGTAACGTCATCTCTACTCCGGGATCATAACGTCATCTCTACTCCGGGATCATAACGTCATCTCTACTCCGGGATCATAACGTCATCTCTACTCCGGAATCATAACGTCATCTCTACTCCGGGATCATAACGTCATCTCTACTTCGGGATCATAACGCCATCTCTGCTCCGGGATCATAACGTCATCTCTACTCCGGGATCATAAAGTCATCTCTACTCCGGGATCGTAACGTCATCTATACTCCGGGATCATAACGTCATCTCTACTCCGGGATCGTAACGTCATCTATACTCCGGGATCATAACGTCATCTCTACTCCGGGATCATAACGTCATCTCTACTCCGGGATCATAACGTCACCTCTACTCCGGGATCATAACGTCATCTCTACTCTGGGATCATAACGTCATCTCTACTCCTGAATCAAAACGTCATCTCTACTCTGGGATCATAACGTCATCTCTACTCCGGGATCATAACGTCATCTCTACTCCGGAATCAGACAACTGCCTGTTCCTATCAGTCAGTTTTTTTTTATTACACAAAACGGTTGACGAAGGCAACTCTCACTACGACATGGGACAATGCACTCTCACAACGACATGGGACAATGCACTCTCACCACGACATGGAACAATGCACTCTCAATACGACACGGAACAATGCACTCTCACTACGACATGGGACAATGCACTCTCACTACGACATGGGACAATGCACTCTCACCACGACATGAGATAATGCACTCTCACTACGACATGGGACAATGCACTCTCACCATGACATGGGGCAATGCACTCTCACTGCGACATTGGGCAATGCACTCTCACCACGACATAGGGCAATGCACTCTCACCACGACATGGGGCATTGCACTCACACCACGACATGGGGCAAGGCACTCTCACCACGACATGGGGCAATGCACTCTCACCACGACACGGGGCAGTGCACTCTCACCACTGCATTGCACTCTCACCACGACACGGGGCATTGCACTCTCACCACGACACGGGGCATTGCACTCTCACCACGACATAGGGCAATGCACTCTCACTGCGACATGGGGCAATGCACTCTCACCGCGACATGGGGCAATGCACTCTCACCACGACATAGGGCAATGCACTCTCACCACGACATGGGGCAATGCACTCTCACTGCGACATGGGGCAATGCACTCTCACCACGACATGGGACATTGCACTCTCACCACGGCATAGGGCAGTCACTTTCGCTGCATATTATAGAAAAATGAGAAGTTAACTTTTGTTTTTAACGCTTGGTTCCATCAGGTATTTTCTCAAATAACCGGAGCCGGTGTTTAAACACTGCATCTTAATTTTCAATATTCAGATATCTGATCACGTTCTTAGATCTGTTTGAACACAAGCCTGATCACGCCAACATCTAGATCACATTTTATTTGGATGATCTTTACTAATAAAATGGTAAACTTGATTTTTCAAAAGTTAATAAGGGATCAAAGTCTTGATGGGAGCCAGAGGCGTAGCGTTGGTTCCAAGCACCCGGGGCAAATCAACTATTGCGCCACCGCCCCGTAAACCCTAGGACCACTCACTCTCATGGAATCCTTCCACCAATCCAGGATTGACCGACGAAATCCATCTATAATTTTTTAAAGAGAAGATGATATATTTATATGATATATTTATATGATATATTTATATGATATATTTATATGATATATTTATATGATATATTTATATGATATATTTATATGATATATTTATATAATATATTTATATAATATAATTATATAATCTTTAAAAGAAAACGATATTAAAAATATTTCTGTTACTTTGCCTACCTAAAAAGTGTGCGTCCGGTTCAACTGCCCCCTGGTACCCCCAACGGTATACGCCAATGTCTGGGAGAGAATATCTGCAAGGGAGAGATTTTATTTACATCCAAACATAAGAGTTACACTATTAAATGTAACCATTTGAACGTGACATCGATTAGAGACATGTTAACGAAAGATCCATTCAATAGTTTAGTCGTCATCCGAGCTAAACCAATACGCTAGTGTAGCTAACCAATACACTACTATAGCTAACCAGTACGCTTGTACAGCTAACCAGTACGCTAGTAAAGCTAACAAATACGCCAGTATAGCTAACCAATACGCTAGTAGCTAACCAATACGCTTGTATAGCTAGCCAATACGCTAGTATAGCTAACCAATATGCTAGTGTAGCTAACCAATACGCTAGTAGCTAACCAATACGCTTGTATAGCTAGCCAATACGCTAGTATAGCTAACCAATACGCTAGTAGCTAACCAATACGCTTGTATAGCTAGCCAATACGCTAGTATAGCTAACCAATATGCTAGTATCATTAACTTGATGTAAAATAAAAGATAATACACGAAGGACCTAACATTAGTGGCAAACACTTACATTTTTGAACCACTCTCTGTAGCTTGTTATTGCTCATTTGTCCTGTCTACTGAGGAGGCCTCTTAGCCGAAACGTTCCTCTTCTATTGTCCTGTTCTACACCAAGCTTGGACACACCTCGTTCTACATCAAGCTTCCACACACCTCGTTCTACATCAAGCTTGGACACACCTCGTTCTACATCAATCTTCCACACACCTCGTTCTACATCAAGCTTCCACACACCTCGTTCTACATCAAGCTTGCACACACCTCCTTCTACATCAAGCTTCCACACACCTCCTTCTACATCAAGCTTCCACACACCTCGTTCTACATCAAGCTTGCACACACCTCGTTCTATATCAAGCTTGCACACACCTCGTTCTACATTAAGCTTGCACACACCTCGTTCTACATCAAGCTTGCACACACCTCCTTCTACATCAAGCTTGCACACACCTCGTTCTATATCAAGCTTGCACACACCTCCTTCTACATCAAGCTTGCACACACCTCCTTCTACATCAAGCTTCCACACACCTCCTTCTACATCAAGCTTCCACACACCTCCTTCTACATCAAGCTTCCACACACCTCCTTCTACATCAAGCTTCCACACACCTCCTTCTACATCAAGCTTCCACACACCTCGTTCTACATCAAGCTTGCACACACCTCCTTCTACATCAAGCTTCCACACACCTCGTTCTACATCAAGCTTGCACACACCTCCTTCTACATCAAGCTTCCACACACCTCCTTCTACATCAAGCTTCCACACACCTCGTTCTAGTACTTCAAGAAAATGACTTGATTTAATGCCGTGTGCGCCAAGTTCGCCCCCAAAGAAATATAGAAGAAAAAAAACAACCTACTTGAATTAAAACGAATGAATTAAACTTATAAAATTTGCGTCATGAAGTTCACGTCTTTTTCCGCCGCCTCCCCCCCCCCCCTCCGGGTCCATACCTCGTCCACGCCCCAACCTTGCTCCCACAATTCAAAAATGGTACCATGACCTGTTTTATGGAGCTGATAAATCAAACATGTAATCTGATCCTTCCTGCCCCCACCTCGAGCATGTTAAAAGATGACCCCCGAAAAGAACAATATTTAAAGCAACGGCCAGCGTGAAATATCGCCTGAGGGGCTCACATCGCCGGGGACTCCGAGACGGACTTCTTCAGTGACCGTGAAATGAGCCAGGTCTTGGCGAACGTTGATTAGAAATTGAATTCACTGGTCTGGAAGTTATTGGGATTTGCTCTTCTTGTTCTCTTTTGTTTAAAAAAAACACAATTGGAAGAACAGAAGAGCGGAGGGAACCGGGAAAAGAAGTGCGGAGGGAACCGGAGAAATAAGAGCGGAGGGAACCCGGAAAAGAAGTGCGGAGGGAACCGGGAAAAGAAGAGCGGAGGGAACCGGGTACAGAAGAGGGGAGGGAACCGAGTGCAGAAGAGTGGAGGACAGAAGAGCGGAGGGTGTCGGAATGTTGGAATTTAATTGAAATTAATTGATGGAGATTAGAGAAGACAATGTGGAACAAAGTGAAGTCATCATCAAGATTTGTGAACTAAGGGAAATTTTGCTCACATCCAAGATTAGATACTGTTCTTAATCTCTTTAAGGGTTATATGTTTATATAATATATATAAACATTTTATACTTGATGTTATCGCTATAAGGGAGGGAATGGTAAAGGTAAATGATGTGAATAACGGGTTGAAACAAATGTAGAGGAGAGAAAAATAAATCGAATGGTTGATTGAGTCTGGTCTCCCGGCCTTGAGTCTGGTCTCCCGCCTCTGAGTCTTTTCCCCCGGCCTTGAGTCTGGTCTCCCGGCCTTGAGTCTGGTCTCCCGCCTCTGAGTCTGGTCTCCCGCCTCTGAGTCTGGTCTCCCGCCTCTGGGTCTGTTCTCCCACCTTAAGTCTGGTCTCCCGGCCTTGAATCTGGTCTTGCGCCCTTGAAGACACGTGTTTCATAATAAATCTTCCTTTTCTTACAATACGTTGACATTGTACTACTAAAACTAGATTGGCGATCGAACAGAGACCGCACATTGCACATAATAATATGATTATCCAGGTGGATATATGATGTCTGAAGATCTGAAAATATTTTTTACTAATCAAAATAAATAATTGTTGGGTTAATTCACTTTTCGTTGCTTTTATTAGCGAAGGGAGAGTATCGAGCTAACAAAAAAAAACTACAAGACTTAACGTCCTTAGGTTAATTTCCTTTTTTTTTTTTTTTTTTTGACACGTTACAATTCAGATTGCAAAATTATTAGCGAAGGGAGAGTATCGAGCTAACAAAAAAAAACTACAAGACTTAACGTCCTTAGGTTAATTTCCTTTTTTTTTTTTTTTTTTGACACGTTACAATTCAGATTGCAAAATCAGGGGAAATGGAAGTCATTCGTGATTTTTACGAACGACTCCAACTACGATGTCTCTTCTGACTCCAGCACACGTCGTTAAAGAAATGTAGGTCACCTTTCAGTAAAGAAAGGGATGATGAATAGGCCAAGGGACACCATTCTTAAATCATAATTTGTCTCTGGAGGAAGCCGCCACCGCTTTACATATGATTGATGCTTGAATTTGATTTTTTTTAAAGTTTAGTATACTTTGTATTCACATGGCATACAATTGATGACCTTTTGACCTCATGGATGAATGGAATGACATTTGGATGCATGAAATGACATCTGAATCAATGGAATGGTATTTTGATCAATAGAATGACATTCGAATCAATGGAATGACATCTAGATCAATGTAATGACATCTGGATAAATGGAATGACATTCGAATCAATGTAATGACATCTGGATCCATGGAATGACATCTGGATCAATGGAATGACATTCGAATCAATTGATTGAATGTATTTTCTATATAAAATAATGGCAACATATGTTACTGATTTCGTAACGATGAACACGACAGTGCTAAGTTACAATCATAACCACTGGTTTAAAGGGCCATTTCTTGGTTGGGTTTAACAAAAATTATTAAAGGTGGTTGGTGGTGTCTTAGCTACCATTTAAAAATACAACTACAAAAGTGGTAGTGAGTGAAACAAGAATATGGGACGCAGGGCGGGATTCAGCCATCTTGGTGCCCTGGGCACAAACCCACATGGGTGCCCCCTATTGCCCCGGGCCCCCGATCCTCCCCTGACTGCTGGTATGTTCAATATTATGCAAAAAACCAACACAGAAAAACAGTTGTGAAATGTAAACACATATGTTTGTTCTACTATCACTCATATAAAACCTACAATAAGGTATGTCTGTATTAAAATTAATAGATGTGTGATGCTATATACACATTTTTCTTGATGACTTGTGGTGCCCCCCAAATGCTTGGTGCCCTAGGCACGTGCCTTGTTTGCCTAATGGTTAATCCAGCACTGATGGGACCACCCGAGATGTGCAACCTGTCTGATCACAGTTAGACGTTAGGTAAAAAAAAAAAAAATTTTAAAAGATTTTTTTAAAATCTTAATTGACACCTTCATGGCATGTTCTAACACCCAGGTGTGACCAAAAACATCTACATTCAGACATGGAACACCCACACACACTGTTCTCGACTGATAAATAAAGAAAAGTTACTGAAACGAGTGTAAGGTTTTTTCACTGCCGAACCCCGATGGAAGACGTAAATTCCAATTGTTACTGTGTTAGTGGAGTAAGGAAGATGGGGGCAGTGATTTACCATGTGTTATCAGAGTAGATTCAAAAAGCACGTTTGCAAATGCTGCATAATTTTCCAACGGGTGTTGAAAGAAAAATACTAATTCTTCTTGGGATACTTTCGAAACTAATGTCTGATAGTATCCAACGCGAACAAGGAACGACGTGACGTACACGGAAGTAGACGCTCCAATCATAATTGTGTTGTCAAGATTATTATTGTGCGGAACGACTTTTAAAAAACGGAACGGTGTTCAGCTTATCAATATTTTAAGATATAGCCGTCCCCTTGGAGTTACGGACCAGTTTCCCTGGATTGGTTGGAACAGCCTCGAGGATGTTTGAGCCGAACAATGGCCATTGTAACTGGCACCACAACTGTCACAATTGGCCCACAGGTCTTGAAGAAGAGTCTTTTCTGTTTGGTCTAGGATCGCCCACTGTAGCCATTTCATGTCATAGAAAAAATGACAGCTCTAATTAGCATTTAGATTTCAGAATATTGATCTGTTCTTGGTGGACGTCCAGGACGCAGACAAACATCGCGGTTTGAATTAAAAGCTCTAACAACATGCTATCATTACTTAATACCTGGGATTAGGTGACCTAATTAGATTTTTTGTTGTTGTTTGTTTTCATTCTTTTATAATTGTTAGAAGGAAATTTTTTTACGAAACTTCACCAGTCGATGCATTCTTTAAGTATTCAATAAATTAATACCGGTATAAACTGATAAAATCAATAAAATAAAAAAAGAAATAAAAAGAACCACTATTAGTCATTATTTATGTTTGGAGAATTTTGACAGTGAATTTTTTATGGCATAATTGTCAAATGTTACATGCCACCATACTTCAGCTCTATAGGGCTACACTATTCAAACATCACAGATTGAAATCCATGGTGGATAAAATAAATGGAAGTATGAACAAATATGGACTTGAAAAAAAAGGTATCATGATATATTTACTAGTCTCATATTTAGCTGTATCTTTGATAATTTTGATTTAACATTTATTAATTTAATTTTTATTGATTGCCCTTTGTGTTTTCCAGCCATATTTACCCACAAAGCTAAGACCGATATAACGGCAAAATATGTTCTCGAAACCCATGGTGAAACATTAGAAAATACTTCCACCTTCGTTGGCAATCTTCTCTTTTAAGTGGAAAAAAACTTAAGACTAGTTTCGACACTCTGGAAAGTGAATTGAAGAATATGATGTGATGATGGTCAGATTTCTTAGATAAATTAATGCTGGCACAATGTCCGAAATTATGGAGATGTAAAAGCGTACCCCCATCCCCTTTTTTCATTTAGCTGTTGCCACATAGAGGTGGTATGTTTGAATTGTAAAATAATTTAGCGCAAGTAAGATAAAAATCAACAAGGATTTCTCTCCTTATTTAGTGAAATAAGTGTTACGCACTGCCTTCTCTTGTGAGAAATTAATCTCTTGTTTTAAGTTATGACTCGTTCACACAGTGCACAACAAAGGACGATATCATAGAGAAAATACAATAACAAAAAATACGACTCCCAAAACAGTTCCAAATTACAATTAATAAGATTTAATTTAGTAATAATACAATTACAAAACAAAAGCAATGTAATTACAAATCATCAACTTACAGAGTATTGGAAAATCGTTTACCGGTACACAGTTAACACAGTTAGTACAATGAGCCAATGAATAATGATGAATGATCAATGCGAATATACACATATAAGTACACAACGAATAATACACATCTCGTGAAGATAAAAATATCTATCAATCTCCGTCACTCTCTGTGCCTGTCAATCCCTTATATATGTGGGTCTACCAACGCGTCTAGAAACGCCCTTACTTTTCTAATACAATCGAGAACCTTCGACAAGGTACTAGTAGACCTACTAACCATGTTTAATTGGAAGCCGGTAGTAAACAAGATACATCGAAGAGATTTAACCACGCCCACAGCAAACGTTACTGTCTGCTAGGAGTCTAATGCGGGGTCAAAGAAAGTTCACACACGGGGAAAAAGTGTACAACATAACATAAGTTTGATGAAATTTCTGCTACAGACCAAATAAAAGAGTTACTGCTGCCCATTTTATCGAAGACTTACAAATAGAAGAAAGCGCACCAAATAAGAAAGAAATAGCTCTGGCCATCAAGCAGCTCAAAATAGGGAAAGCACCGGTACCGGATAACATCACAGCAGAGATGATGAGAGCTGATATAGATACAATGGTCAATACGCAGCACCCTCTGTTTGAAAAGATATGGGAAGAAGAGACAGTTCCAAAAGATTGAAAAGAAGCATACCTCATCAAGATACCAAAGAAAGGGGATCTCAGCTATTGTGCAAATTACAGAGGAATCACACCGCTGTCTGTACCAGGAAAGGTCTTTAACAGAAGTATTTTGAAAAGAATGAAAGACCAGGTCGACATGCAGCTACGAGAGAAACAGGCTGGCTTCCGCCAAAACCGATCATGCACAGATCAAATTGCAAAGCTGAGAATCATGGTAGAACAGTCAATCGAATGGAATTCCCACATATATATAAATTCTATAAACTACGAAAAGGCCTTTTATAGCCTGGACCGACAAACATTGTGGAAACTTCTTCGGCACCATAGATTACCAGGGAAACTAGTCAGGATCATTCAGAGCTCTTATGAAAGAAATGACATGCAGGGTGGTCCATGAAGGTAGAATCACAGATTCCTTTAAAGTCGAAACAGGAGTCAGACAAGGATGCCTCTTGTCCCCATTTCTATTCATCCTTGCCATTGACTAGATAGTGAAAAAATCCACAGACAAAAAGAGGAATGGGATACAGTGGACACTCTGAATGATTTAGACTTTACAGATGACATTACACTTCTGTCCCACAACCAGCAACAAATGCAGGAAAAGACAAAAGACGTGGCCTCCATTTCAGCACAGCTTGGACTAAATATAAATAAAAGCAAAACAAAAATGAGGAAGGTAAACTCATCCAACAAAGATCATATTTTGTCTGGCAGGAAAGGCACTGAAAGAAGTGGAGTCCTTCAATTACTTAGGCAGCGCTATAGACACAAATGGCGGATCTGGTGCGGACGTAAGGGCCAAAATTGGAAAAGCTAGATCAGTATTTGTGCTATTAAAGAAAATATGGGAGTTGAAGGAGCTGAAACTGCAAACCAAAGTCAGAATCTTTAATACAAATGTCAAAACAGTCCTACTATATGGTACAGAAACTTGGAAAAACAACAGCGAGCCTTATGCAGAAAGTTCCGACATTCACAAACATATGCATTAGAAAGATCCTGAAAATCAAATGGCCAAATACAATCAATAACAAAGATTTACTAGAAAGGACACACCAGGTGCCCATTGATGAAGATATCATAAAGAAAAGGTGGAGATGGATAGGGCATACACTCCGAAAACCCCCAGATAGCACCAACAGACAATGCCTAACATGGAACCCACAGGGAAAAAGAAAGAGAGGAAGGCCTAAGAATATATATGGAGACGCGAGTTAAAGGCAGACAAGCAAAATATGGGATACACCTGGAAGCCATTGGAAAGGAAAGCACAGGACCGGGATGAGTGAAAAGTTCTTGTAGACGGCCTATGCCACAGACGGGGTAGAAAGGCACAATGAATGAAAATAAAAATCAACAAGGAGTTATCTCCTTATTTAGTGAAATAAGTTTGATGAAATGTCTGCTACAGACCAATTAAAAGAGTTACTGCTGCCCATTTTAACCTGACAACTGTCCACAATGAGCTGTCCGAAAGCAAGCGCTGAATTGAAATGCCACGTTTCGGAGACAGCACCTGAAGTTAACAGATATAGCTGTCGATGAAGTCAAAGACTAGCCGATATGTGGCATTTTCAAATTTATACTTAAATAGAACTTGCAATAACGTCTAAGCATCTTCTCTCAGGATCTACGATGACTTCTCCAGGTATGCTTGTGCGTCTGTGGCGCGTTGCGAGAGATGCTTCTAAAAGCTGAAACTTCCACAGAACAAGGTGCTGCCTACAGCTTGGAACATCCATAGCTTTTTAATCTGTCGACTTTATAAATTGAAAGCTGTGCGCTCAAGGATGTTGCTTTTGATCAAGGGATTGACTAGCGCGCAGCTTTAATAAACAGCAAAGGAAATTTTGAACTGTCAAGTTTGATGTTACAATTAAATTTGTTTCCGTTCTTAAAAGATTCTACCTCATTTTTTCCTCCTTAAGTCCTTATAAACTTAAGACCTTAAGACCTTGAATTTACGAACGTACGTAAGATGACCCTTTGTAGTCTGGTGCAGGCGGCGTCGGTCAATAGGAAAGTAGTGCGGGTGTGGTAAGTATATACATTCACCCCGCCGCACTGAGTTTTACACCACCCCGGGTGACGCCGATAATTGGACCGATGTTCGTGTGTGCTCATTATAGCGGGTGGAGAAGTCGTTTATTAAAATAATCTGTCGCTTCATAGAGAGATAATTTACAAAATGGCCAGACCTCTGTCATTAAAAAACAACCACACAAAAAAAAAACAAACAACAGTTTCTGTCGACACAAGAAAAAATTAGATTCAGATGTTAAAAATTGTTCAACTTGATGAAAGAAATTCAATTAGAACTTAATTAAACCCAAGGTCTATGAACCCCCCCCCCCTCCCTTTTTTTTCCGCGGGTCCCAGCTTCCTATTCATTTGTTTTCAAGGTGATATTTACAACCCAGTTAGCGACGCATCATGTCAAAAAGATGTAATTATAAATCACACGTACCTAATTGAAACAAACCAATTATAACCATTTCCAAAAGCTTCTTTTATGAAACAGGTGACTGGATCTCACAACTGTCAATTATGGAGGATGCCAACACAACCTGGGGGGCAGTCGAAAGTACAGACTACTCTTGTACTCCCGGTAACGTTTTGCTGCGTGACCTCGACTCGTTCAGTCAGATCACAGCAGACAGGAACACATTTATTAACAATACAGAGTCTACACAATATAAGCTGTACAATAAGATCACGAACCCCATCAGTGATGACGAGTCTGTTATCAAGCTGTTACTTGAAATCATCATCTCCTGTGTGCTGTGTGGGTTTGCTGGTCTCCCAGGTATCATCACCAATATCATCTGTATCGCGGTGTTTTGGAGGCAAGGTACGTCATCTTTTTTTTTTCCAAATTAATGGATTGATGTGTAAAGAGATCATGATTATATTTACAAAAATTTTAATTTTTTTTTTATTAAATTTAAAAAAAAAGTTTATTAGGTTCTAATATTTAGTAATATTTAGTAGTGCTACCCCCTCCCACATTAGGACCAAGCCATGTGAACGCAGCTTTTGCAAGACTTGCCCTTTTGTCACCCTTTTGTCACCCTTTTGTCACCCTTTTGTCACCCTTTTGTCACCTTTGTGTCACCATTTTGTCCCTTTTGTCACCCTTTTTTCAGTCTTTTATCACCCTTTTTTCACCCTTTTTCACCCTTTTGTCACCCTTGGGTCACCCTATTGTCACCCTTGTGTCACCCTATTGTCACCAGACTCAAAACATTACCTTTCCTAAGATTATTTTTTTTCTCAAATAATGGAAGATATTCTCTGTATGACAACAATGCTATTTACACCATTATTTTTAACTAATGCCACATGACCTACCTTAGCGAAACTGGTCGGCGACTTTCTGACAACGGAACTGAAAATCTTCGCAAAAGTATACAAGCCAAATAATGTCCTATCTCGGCTAACTTCGATAGAAACCATCGTAGTACGCTTCGGACCTCACCATCACGGCTATAGTTTCCTTTACCAATACATCTTCCAGCTAGAACTTGGAGAACAAACTAACCCGCACCTATGAAACCCTGACACCATATTGCATGAATGTCATGTTTTCTTTCACTTGCTGAAAGCACGTCTCCGTCCATAATTGATACAAAAAATCATTGTTTACTAACTTTATTTTCTTCAATCCCTCCCCCCCCACTTATTTGCCTATATTAATTCCATTGCATATTCAGAGTTAACTACCTTCCTCTTGATGTTCTGGTATAGATTTTATTTTTGTTACTCCTTGGACACAGTGGAAAGCATCTTGCAGACACGTTTCTTTCTTTTGTAGCGTCCTATTTTTTCAGGTTTCCCCCCTACTTGTACTTCACAGCTTCTTTTACCTAACTTGAATACAATATCTGTCCCCTCACCCAACCCTTATTAGTGTTTAAATGCCTAACTTCCAGTACCATTCTGTAGTTCGTATTTATTCTCGATATAGAGCTTAAATGCATCTAAGTACCACAAGCGATCGAACTCTGCTTAAGTCAAATCACGCTTTGCAGTAAGCAGAAAATTGAGATAACGGAAGGATATCAGGTTTCTTATTCTTCTATATATTAAGGGCCCACGTTCAATTTACTGATCCTTTTGGCTCCTATGCATGTGCAAGGGATTGCAAATAACTGCAAATACTCCAAGAAAAAACACTACAAAATTTCAAAACTTAATAAAACAAAAGATGCCACAAGCAAAAAAAATCAGCTCTCTCGGATTTTAGGAACCTGGAGAAATATGGGCTCAAAAGCCCAACCATGACACCACCACCTCACCTCAGTTAATTTAAATAAAAAAAGGGGGAGGGGGAGGGGGAGGGGGGGTACAGTTGAAGGAAAAAATACTTGCTGAAAATTATATTCAATTTTTTTCCATCACTTTTTAGGTGTAAGTTAACAGTGGTGTTGGTAAGTGAGAGCGCAATGTGCATTCATTAAACACTTTAAAAGGAAATGCTAGAGATGACTCGCTTCAGGACTATAAACTATGAAACTTATTCATTCTACTTTGTTAAATCAATAACAACAAGACGTCTTTCGTTTGCATGTTTGTTTGTTTTTTATTATTTAGCTACCGACAACCTGTTTTGTAGACGAAAATCACAAACGTAAAGAAAAGAAATACCTGTGACACACTTAAATTGTTTCATTTCCATTTC
Organism: Lymnaea stagnalis; assembly: GCA_964033795.1. Taxonomy (NCBI): domain Eukaryota; kingdom Metazoa; phylum Mollusca; class Gastropoda; family Lymnaeidae; genus Lymnaea; species Lymnaea stagnalis. Next base: position 2,939,843 of record CAXITT010000012.1, on the reverse strand, counting down.
TCCAGGATTCAAAGACCATGTCAACATAACTCTGCAGGCTCTCGCACTGTCCGACCTCTGCTGCTCTCTGACAATGTTCTGGTCAGCCATAGCGGAGACCGTGTACGTCATCAGGCCACCGCCATTTTTCTTCGAACCTTTCAGCCTCCTTGTGATGACCGGAAGTTTCCCTAGACTCATCTTCACGCGAGTGACCAGCTGGTTGACGGCACTTATCGCCCTCGAGCGCTGTGTCTGCGTGGCACTCCCGTTTAAGGTCAGGGTCATCTTCTCCCCTAGAAATTCCTCACTGATCACTTTCAGCGTCTTCTCCGTCGTCTTCACCAGCCACATGTTCATCTATTACTCAAGGTCATTTCAAATGGTTTACAACCCACGATTCAACATGTCACAGGTTGTCATGGCAACCGTTCAAGAACGAGTTAAAGACAGCTTCTACATCAGCACAACCCTTTTCATCTGTCTGCCGTTGGTCAATTACTTTTTCATTCTATCTTGCACACTGATGATGTTGTGGAGGTTGAAAATATCGACAACATGGCGGACCTCGGCCCAGGCAGGTGTCACGGGCATGAGTAAACCGGAAATGGCTGTCAGAAACCAACAAAACGCCGAGAAACTAATTCAGTCCGATGACGTCATTGCTCGTAAAGTGAACGTCTCTAAGGAAAAGCGTCTCACCAAGATGATAGCAACCACGACTTCCGTTTTCATCGCTTGCAGCACTCCCATTAACGTCGCTCTGGCTGTCACGCTGTTCGTCCCTGGCTTTCAGTCGACGGGAGACAACAGCCTGGCCTACACGACGATGCATATGTTTGGCAACTTGATGGAGACAATCAACTCCAGCGTTGGTTTGTTTGTGTACTACCACCAGAGTTCAAAGTTCAAATCCTGGCTGCTTCAAATGATTCCTATTCATAAAAAAGATGCTCTATAAATGTGTTTGTCTTTTTAAAGTGGTTACATAATGTGAGTCCGTCTGTCTGTCTGCCTTCCTATCTGCCGTCCTGCCTGCCTCCCTAGCTGCCTGCCTATCTGCTTATCTTTCTGCCTGCCTCTCTGCATGTATATCTGCCAATCAGTCCGCCTGCCTCTCTACATGCCTGCCTATCTGCCTGGCTATCTGCTTGCCTGCCTGCATGTGTGTTTCTCTTCTTGTTTTGATTTTAAACTAAGGCTATCTATTACCAACTTATTTACCTTCTGTCAATACTAAACTCTTAAATCTTTTAATATTTTGAAGGATCCTCTTGTGCAGTGGTTCTCAAACTTTCAAATTTGCGGTACCGAAGGAAACGTTTCCCATTGCACAATAGACCACTGCTTAATTTTATAAAAAGTATACTTTTTTTTACTATAAATGGATCATTTTTTTTTAAACCCTTGACAATTGAAAGAACATGTTTAACTGTAACTATTTAATGCTAATTCATGCAGGACGGTGTTAACATTAACCATGAAATACTAACCCTTGTATGACTGTTTTAACTGTAACCATTTAATGCTAACCCCTGTTAGTCGGTTTTTGTTATGATTGTTATAGAATATTTCAATACACATTCATATTCCCTCTACATGCTTCAGTTATAGCCACATGCATGTCAACCGCTATAGAAACAATTCTTTGAAGAAAAAAAACAATTTAAGCCAACTGTGACGATTTAATGTGAAAGGTGGACCTGTTTATTGTTGACAAACAAATACAATCTTGGTGTGACAGTAGACACACCTACACGTAAAGGAGGACACACCTCCATTCTGTCCTTGGTCCTAGTAAGTAGAAAAGTATCTTCAATTTTGTCAGTGAAGAACTTGCTCAGTTTAACTGCAGCCTGCGCGCTTCTCACGTCAAGCAAAGCAACGGGAGCCGATTTCTTCCCAAGAAGGTCATTCCCCTTAGAGAACATTTTGCGAGTGTAAGTACCTGCCGCCTTAATGTGAGATCGAACATGCTCAGACTTGGCGAGCCTGAATTCTTGCGCATGCATGCTCCTCAGCTCGGCCCCCAAACAAGCTCGGCCCCCAAACAAGCTCGGCTTTCCGAACCGTTGGGAGTGAATCAATGGGAGTCGGATATGTCACTAACACATTTATTTGACACTGGGGAAGTTGTATCCAGCAGAGAAATGAGGGTCCGATTGTAGCGGAGGTCCAGGCGTTCAATATCTTTCCGGCACGTGGAACATCCTTTGTTTGGTCTGCTAAATATTTGTTTTGTGATTGTCCGATTACATAGTTAAAAAACAAGTTTGTTTACATTTTTAATGAAGATACCTAGATGTGATATTGTGTTAATTTATGAATATTCAAATTGGTATATACATTTTTTTGTTGTTTTAAATTTAAGATAATGTTTTTTACTATTTTTAGAGAAAAAAAATGGGTTGTCCAAAGGATCGAAAAAGGAGTCTGGTAGACCTAAATTATATAGCAGATAAATATTTCTCAAAACTAAATGAAGTTAGAAACGTAAACATCATTGTTGAGCCTTCTCGTCCATGAGGGACATCCACCGATCATCGTCAGCGTCTGCGGTTCCTCCAAGGGCATAGGCCACCTACGAGAGACCTCCAGGCATCTCTATCCTGGGCCAGCTTCTCCAGGATCTTCCATTCATGGCCAATTTTCTTGATGTCTGTCTCCAATTCTCGGCGCCAAGTGTTTCTTGGACGGCCTCTTTTCCGCTTACCCTGTGGGTTCCATTTCAGGGCTTGCTTTGTTGTGTTAGAAGCAGGTTTTCTTAGTGTATGACCAATCCACCTCCACCGCTTCTGGAGAATCTCTTCCTCAATGGGCTTCTGTTTTGTCCGCTGCCACAGTTCCTGGTTGCTGATTTTGTCTGGCCAGTGAATTCTGAGAATCCTTCTTAGACAGTTGTTGATGAAGGACTGGATTCTGGTCAGGTTTACGGCCGTTGTTCTCCATGTCTCGGCT
>CAXITT010000012.1:2914957-2935212 GCA_964033795.1 Lymnaea stagnalis | reverse complement strand
TTTTTTACATGGCAGGGTTGTTGGCCTTGCGCACAACCACTTGGGGGGTTGCCCCTCACAGCTCAATGGGTAGCTGCCTTTGTTCGGGTTAGGTCCCTAGCCTTTGTGGATCCCTCCACTTCCTACAAGGCAGTAGGGCTGATTTTGGTCCGCCCCGGGTATTTTATTTCCCCGGTACCCTCCATATCTGGCGGGCTTTCCTCTATCCGCCGGCTGGGGAGGCGCTCGATAGAAGATCAGCATCTCCCACGAGATAAACATCATTACATAGATAATTCTTTTTAAAATTAAGAATTCTGCTGAGACTTTGCAATAAGAGATAGAAAGTGTCGCAAAGTGCTTACCATTATTACACCGGTAACAGTAGGTCATACATTCTAGTTTAATAATACTGAAATTTATTAGTTTACTACTACTTACTGTTTCAAATCACTTCGCCCACAGTAAAAAAGAAATATCCATTGCGCAAAAAAAACAACAACAAAAAACAAAAACTAGTGAATTCCGAGCAACGTGTTACATTCCCAAACTCAACACAGCCTCTTGGGATACTTGGGGAGCAGCTTCTAATATTGCTTTGGTCATTTGTTCACAGATTTTGTCTGTGCTGTTGTTGTTGGAGTTCGGGGAAGAGTTGGGGGGGGGGGTGGGGGTGATATGTCCTTCATTCCTTCTTGCTTTAAATAATTATAAAAAGTGTTGGACTGCGATTAAGCTTTAAAAATAGATTAATAAGACACGAACAAATTGTGTCAGTATAACAATATGAGTTCGCTTTAATAATAATTATACATTATACACAATTAAACGTTTCGGCACATGCCTTCATCAGTACAAACAAACAAAACACATTTAAGTAAGTATAAATTAAATTTACATAATATCAATATACATATCCTATCTAAAACAGAAACAAATATGGGAGAGGGCGCTAAAACCAGACAAAAACAAAGTAAAGAGGAGTAGAAAGGAAGTGATTTTAACATAATGAGAGTAGCTTAGTCACTTCCTTGTTTGGTCACGTGATGAGAGTAAGCCATCACTAGGCTGCTACACACAACAATGTCATGTTACTTAAAAATTTTACCTTTCGAAATATTCTGGAATACACGCGTTTTTTAAATGAAATACATAAATGTGACAATAAATATACTTCAGTTATGATTTAAGGAAGAAAGTTATTTCAAGAAAAATTTGTGAGCGATATTTGATGGGAACTATCAATACTATTATCGGCAGGCTGTTGTTGAACTCCGTGCGTGCCCATGACGTCATTTGCGTGTTTATTCAATCATTTGTGCAGGAGTCATTCCCCTTTGTTTATTTTATTGTTAATTTTCATTGGACGAAATGTCGGCATACCCATGACGTCATTTGCGTCTTTATTCAAAATTGGTGCGGCAAAGGAATTATTTAATAACCGGTTGGAACAAGATTTCATGGGAATAAATAACGAAGGTCCACTTTGTCAAGCCATTGTCTTAAATTTTCTTTATCCTTAAGGGGAAACTTATGCAGACTTATATCGCTGTCCTTAACTTGACTGTTTGAACAGCCAAAAGCCGAAAATCGCCTAGGCATCTTGAATTACTAGTTGTAGTGTGTAACGGCTATTGTTGTCAAGCACTAGTGTGTTGTATACATCCTACCGTAAGTCTTACTGTGTTTTTACTCTCATCACGTGACAAATCAATCGACTGAGTGACTCCCATTGTAAAAACCAAACAGGAAAAAGACATGGCAGCTAAGTAAAATTGTGGATTTTAACATCGTTTTCCTTACCAAACATCCAAGCCCCTAAATCTAGTTCACAACAGTGTTGTTACTGTGGGAAGGAAGCTATGGTGGGTAGGTCCTAGAAATGGGTCAATTAGAGGAGGAATTTCAACGTTTAGCATTATTTCTAACCAATACTTTTAGCATTACCTTTCCCACATGCCTAAGAGGTTGTAAAGGGGGACCAAGTTTTGAACTTCGTTTTCCTTTCGAAGAATCTTCCGTTCATGGAAACGTCTGCTCGGATAGCATTCCTTAGTTCAAATTGGTTGCATGTACCATTTCAGGTAACCATTGGAAGCTGCCTAACTTATTCATTCCTAACCATAATGTTACTCTTTTTGTCCAACTGTTTTGTTTTCTAAAGGTCAGCTCAGTTTATTGAGATACGTTTCTCATTGCACAGTCTGAAATGATCGATCTCTTCTCAAAGTCCTGACGACTTCTTCAATCCAACACACATCACTGACAACACTAACAAGTGGATGTTTATTGACCTGTAGTGGCAGTCGGCTGGTCTTTGAAGAGTTCAAAAACCCAACGACGTTCATCACAGCAGTGATGTTTGATTTTTTAGATCTGCGCGAATCATGATACCATTCACAGATTTGTCGAGTAATTGGAGTTTAATTGGCAAAGCCAGAGCCGTCAACACAATTCAGTTTTCCAATGTCAGATTTGAATAATTTCTAGTTGTACAAAAAGGTCGTTAGCACGGAGAATATACCATGGTTGGATGTTTCATTGTGGTGAGCTGTTGGACCTGTTGCGTTGTGTTCGACCATTCATGGCGATGAGTGTCTACTTGTCTGGGCCGAGTTGTTCACTTCATCCCACGAGACAGTATATCTGATTGCCTTGCATAGAAAGTAGCAGAATCTGTGTCTCACTTATGAATGTCAATAAATGAATTAATATTTAACATCCATCTACATGTACGTAAGATAATCGGATTATTAAGTTCTCTACCCCGAAACCCCACCCCCCCACCCCCACCCACACCCTTACACTCGCCCGCGGATGCCACATTTAATTAAACACCAAAAGGTCCGAGGGTCATGAAGTAAAAAGTCATTTAATAACAAAGAGGGAGTTACAAGGGGAGACTAATGTGTTCAAACTGGGACACATCGGAGTGGAAGGGAGGCTCTTGACGTCATATTATAATCATCTAGTTCAGGGGTTCTAAAGCTGCGGGTAGCGATCTCTTTGGGGTGGGGGGGGTGTTGGGGGGGGGGCTAACGATCCTTACTCGCCTTAGTCCAACGGAAAACAGATATTTTTGAAGTAGCAACGAAAATAATTTTATGGTTGGAGGTCACCACAACATGAGGAACTGTATTAAAGGGTCGCGGCATTAGGAAGGTTGAGAACCGCTGATCTAGTAGGTCGAAGCGCTTCTTCTTCTTTTCACAAAAACACTTTCAGACACTTAATTAGTGTGTTTACGTTCAGACGACACCATCGTGGCATATACCATTGGTAAATATCATAAGGAATTAACGTTTGAAAAAAAAAATATATACACAAAAATAAGCTCAAAATCGAACATGCCGGTATAATCAGACAAACCAGTGTTTTTGGAATGATATAATTAGACTAAATTATAATGTACATTTTTCATTGCGTAAAAATCTTTTTTTTTCATATTTATAATTGGGCAAATGTGTCAATAATTTGTCAGCGTTTCCGTGTTTACTGTATAATCAAAATTCGATCTCTTCACACGTAGCAGTAACTGTGAGATTACTCGATTACTCTTTAACGGGAATACGCCTAAGACGTTTACCTAATAATTCAAGTATTAAGGTTCCTTGGAGAAAATGATCAACTCGATGCATTTTAGAAGAACACTACGGACGTTGGCTGTCATCGTAGTAGACCAAACATCTGGAGGGACGCGATCAAAGTAACAATGGACAACACTACAGTACTTGACCTGTTGGTTCAAGTGCACGTAACCGAGGACACCAACTTGACCACTGACCCAACGGAAGGCATGGAGACCCTGACGGTACTTCAGATTGTCATTTCTTGCTGCCTCAGTGGAGTCACAAGTGTCTTGGGTATTGTTGCAAACGCCGTCTGCATTACTGTTTTTGTGAGGCAAGGTAACATTGCTATAGTTTTTAATACACTTTTTTGAAATTATTGATAAGCATTACTAATAAATAGATATAAATAGGAAGAACAAATGGAATGAACGATTTGAGAATAAATATCTATTTCCCGCATGTAAGTCAGTGCTACGGTAACGTGATCGGTGTATTTAACTCTACGCTCGCATGATCAGAGTCTCGAGTGCTATGGTCACGTGATCAGAGATTAAGTAAAAGATCATACTTGCAAAGTAGATGAAGTTTAAAGAATTTTTTTTATTATTGTACTCAATAATCTTAATCTCCACATACCTCTCATTTGACCTAGGTAAAGTCACTCTAGCCAATGAACTCTGCTTAAGACTAAAGAAAACATGACCGGGACAACACATTCAGAGAATGAAACTATATCGGCTTCCGGATGTGTCATACAAAAAAGTATACAACGACACTAAGCTCTCTACGGCAGGGGTCTTAAACTCCAATCATCCGGGGGCCGCAGGAGGTAGAGTCTGGGTGAGACTGTGCCGCATCAAGTATTCCACACAAAAAGTGATTACAAAGTCAATTAATTACAACTGATACAATCTGCTCAACCTTTTTTTTATAACAAATAAAACATTGAGGGTTCTCAAGAACTAGGCTTCACTTTCTTCCTCCTACTCCTTGTTGCCAGACATCTGGCGGCGCTTCCTCTTACACAGGTGAGCATCATTATGCTTGAGTGAGGAAGTAACTGAGACCCTTGGTATAGCTTGAAGATGCCCATCGGTAAGTTGGGTCTTGAATGTTTACTTGTTAAACTTCATAGTGGAAAAGAGCTTTTCAAGCAGATGGGTACTAAAAAAAAAAAGGGAATATGATCCGCATGAAGAGCCTGGAAATCGCAGTGAAGGTGGAGGGCTATGCTCTCATAAATTATCCATGCATGTCTGTTTTTCCATTCTTCTTCCTGAACTTAGGATTGTACTAAAGACCAATTATCTCCATTTGAATCGCAAGTTGGGGTGGGGGTGCATCTTCCAAATTGAAGGAGAAATGATCAGCAAAATGTTGAAAAGTCGCTCTGTCTGCTTTGAAGTCTAAAAACATGTGATCAAATTCTTCATGTAGCTTTGCAATGGCATCAGTATACTTACTACTGAAGGGTGTGCCGGAGTCCATGAGTACTTTGCATGTTGGGAAATTGCAGAGGTTTCTCGAATAATCATAACACAAGTTTCGTGCAGAATGCCCTGACATTGTCATTGGCAAAACTGACAAGCTACCCCACGTCTTGTAACTTCTTGTTCTTCTTCTTCTATATCTTAAGAGCCCACGATCAATTTATTGATCATTTTGGCTCCTATGCATGTAGATGGGATTTGCAATGTTTCTGTTACTGGTGGTGATGAGGAAATTATGCACTAGGGGTTTGAAGGCTTGAGGCAATAGACACAATTCTGTTACTGGTGGTGATGAGGAAATTATGCACTAGGGGTTTGAAGGCTTGAGGCAATAGACACAAATGTGTCTAGTGTTGTCGCCTCAACTGTTCCTTTTGAAAGATGGTTCCAGTCCCTGATTGTTGAGTACATTAATCTCCTGTGTAATGTCATCAACAAAAAACAACAAGTCCATGAGCCATTTGGGATTACTTAGTACAGGAATAACCAGCCCATCCTTCTCCATGAAAGCTTTTAAGACTGAAACGTATCCAAACAGTAGGCAGGTCAGGCCATATTTATGAATTATTGATTTGATGGAAGATGCTATTGTAGGGAGAATGAATTTTGATTTTTTATCGAAGGATATTCGTTTTTGAATAACCAATTTTAAAACTGACCGGCTCCCAATTTCTCACACACGTAAACACTAGCGGCAAATTTAAATATGGATTCTTTGATACTATGTCATGTTTCTACGGTTTACACAATTATGGTTGTGCACTAAGTGACTTTTTAAACTTTCCTCAAAACCGCACTTTGGCCATGTTTGTCTCATAAACTTCTATAAAATAAAAATTTTCAGTCCGATTTTTACCATTAAAATCAACGTTCAAATCTAAACAAACATAATAAAATTCAGAATTAGACTAGTCGGTAAGATTCTACTGAAACCGTCGCGGAGGGTTACATTAAAGATATGAGAATGGGGGAACGCGCGGGCCGCATTAACACTAAACTGTGCTGTCATGTAGCGGGCCGAAAAATATCTAGTTGGGCGCCGCAAATGGCCCGCGGGCCGCGAGTTTGAGACCCCTGCTCTACGGCTTATCCGCTCTATAGAGAAATATGGGCTCAGCAAAGTCAAGCCAAGAAAAATCCAACAAGACTGAAGTTACGTAAATGTTAACACGCCCATGTCTGCTTTCTATTCCCCCAGAATTTAAGGAGAGTACAAACATCACACTGCTGGCGCTCGCCATCTCCGACTTCTGCTGTTGTCTGACGATGTTCTGGATGTCCTTGGTTCAGACGGCGTACATTTTGGACCCACCGCCGTTTCTGTTCGATCTTTTGAGCCTTCTGGCTATGACCGGAAGTTTCCCTAGGATCATCATCACCCGAGTGACCAGCTGGCTGACCGCTCTGATTGCACTGGAGCGTTGCGTCTGCGTGGCTCTGCCATTCAAAGTCAAGGCGATCTTCTCTCCCAAACATTCCGCAGTGATGACTGCGGGTGTGTTCAGCATCATGTTCAGCGCCAACATGTTGCTGTATTATTCTAACGAATTTGCGATGACCTACAATCCGCGGTTCAATCTGTCTCAGTTCACGATGAAGACGATTCCCGAACGGGTCGATGTTGCTTTTTACATAAACGCATTTGTGCTTTTATTATTGCCTTTGGTAAATTACGCGTTTATCATGAGTTGCACTTTGGTGATGGTCATACAGTTAAAAATAGCAACAAAATGGCGGAACGGCGCATGCGCTGGTGTGAAAGATGGACCCATTACACACCGGGTTAAAGAAGATCACGTGGATAAAAATGTCGCATCAAGACTAAATGTCGAGTCCCCCAATGGTGATCACCGGATTCACCTAACGAAAGAGACGAGACTGACCAAGCTGATCGCCACGACTACTTCCGTTCACGTCGTCTGCCACGCGCCAAGTAACGCAGCTCTCATCATTAGTTGTTTCGTGCCTGAGTTCAGCTTCAACGGCCGATACAGTCTGGCGTATCTGACGCTGTGCATTCTGGGGTTTCTTCTGGAGACGGTTAACTCCAGCATCCCCTTGTTTGTATACTATGGACAGAGTTCCAAGTTCAAGGCCGAAATCCTTCGAAGGTTCAGTGGCGGCCACTTTAGGATGCTGCGAGAGGGGCCGTCGAAACGGGCGTGTTGTTAGTGATTCCGATCAAAACTCAAATCAACAAAGTAAATCCAAAATTGTCTGAAGTTTACGAAATATGATTAAATTTAAAGGAATTCTTTGTGTTTGAAATTTGGTGATGCATCAATTTCTTATCACTCACCGGCAGTTTAACATCACATCAGGACGCTACGGAAATTTAAATATAGAGGGTTGCGCAGTGGCCACAGTACTGAAACTTTCGGACTTATGATTGGAGTAATTATTAAATGCGTTCTTTCGCCAATTCTGACTGATTGATCGGTCAATGCTTCCAACCATAGAAGGAAGGAGTCAAGTAGTAAGATGGAAACTGATTTTAAAAGCTTCCTAACCTTGAGTTTGATAACAACATTAGCATCACAACCACTTCAAAGAGCGACATCAACCTCCGCACTATGCCCAGGATCAACTTAGCATCCACACCATGCCTATGATCAACATCCCCACTGTGTCCATGATTCATGAAATGTAGTTATGACTGTTCCGCTATATGGACAAAGTTTTTTGAAGACCTAACACATCAGAATAGCAAATGGAAATTGTTTGGACCAAATTGCCAATGAAAGACATTTAGAAAAAATTTAGCCCTAATGAAAAAATTATAAGCTAATGAAAAGTAAGATTAATTTAGGAAACCATAGAGATTGCATGTTTCTGTTAGAAGAATGCCATTCAACCTACTTCCAAGGCCTTCAATGGATGAAAGACCTATGGAAATAACGCAAAGAATAAAGAGATGGATGTGCCAACAGACAACATCCATCAAAGAATGAACTTGACTACATTAGTGTTCCTTGACTAGAGCTCCCTGTAACTTAGCTCTGGCTGTCATGCTGTTCGTCCCTGGTTTTCAGTGCACCGGAGAACACAGCCTACAGGACGATGCATTTGATTGGCAACTTGATTGAAGCGATCAACACAAACTTTTTTAACGGAAGAATAAGAAATATGTTTAAAAAAGGAAAGGCTGCCGATGATGTAAACATCTATTATATCAATATCCCTGATCTCTTGCAACGGAAAACTTTCAGAAGGCATAATCAATAATCGCCACTATCGGTGGCTAGAAAAACTGTTGTCATAGATTGTTCGTCCTTCGCATACGAAGATGACCTTGACTATATTAAACGGTGAGTACGCATGTAGCATGCCAGTCCTAGTTGTGCCTGATTGACGATTAAGTACTTTTTGAAGCTTTGTCTCCATGCCATTTTAGCATGCTCGCAGCACTCTGATGTCATGAAATCTATTGAAATTAAAAATCTTTAAAAGTTTCTTAAAGGACTTTTCATCATTTGCGCTCCATTAATAACCATAATCATTCAATTTACGGAATTAGGGATGTGATTTTTTTTTAAAATGAAAATATAAATATTGCAGGGTAAAAGAAATCTGAGACTTTAAAATTTTAATAAAGTTCAGGCGCGTTAAAAATGTGTAGTTGAGCACGTAGGGACCAACCATTCCATTTATTCATTTTTTTTTTTTTGTTGCGGGAGTTGGGGGGGGGGGGGGGGAGTTGGTGCTTTCATTTTGCCACAGAGTGGTTGACATAATTCAGGGGAATGCAATAGGATGTGTACATTTTTACGTGAATACCAATAATATTACAGTCGGAAAAAAGAAGTGTTTCATTCTATTTTAACAAACAAATATATTTACTACCAATTAAGAAAATAAAGTTCCAGGGCGTTTACAAATTGTAGGTACCTTACCTCAAATAAAGATATCAAAACTTAATCATTTTAAACACATTAAAATTTTATCTTTAAAATAGAGGCATTTTTTTTTATTTTACAGATCATGGGCGTGAACAGCGATGAATTAAGATTTTCTTTCAAGATATGAAAACAAATTTTTTTTTCACTCAGCAAAAAGTAAAGTTAATTGAAAAGTGGGTGTAAATTTTAATAAGATTAATGATATTTCTTTTAAAAGACACATTCGACGATGACGTGAAAATGGTTTATAAGTTTCTACTTTAGATAAAAACATTCTTTATTTTATAATTTAGTATAAAAACAAAGCAAAAGATTGGTTTAATTTTTAATGGAGATACCAATATTTGAAATTCCTTTAATTTAATCGATATCAAAAATGGTATCAAGATTTTTTGTTCTTGTAAATTTAAGATACTTTTTTTTCTTACAATTTTTTAGAATAAAAATATGCGCGAAAAGCTGACCTGGTAGACGTATGTTATTATATTCAGATGAATATTTCTCAAAACTAAATGAAGTAAGAAACGTAAACAGCATCACATAAATACGTCTTTTTAAAAAAAATAATTCTTGTGAGACTTTGCAATAGGAGATGGAAAGTATCGCAAAACGCCTACCAGTGTTATCCCGGTAAGGTTGGGTCATACATTCTAGTTTAATAATACTTAAATTATTCTACAACAACTAATTAGCGGTTTCAAAACACACCGGGCAAAATAAAACAGTGTATCCGATGCGCAAAAATAATTAGGGAATTCCCAAACTCGACACAGACTCTTGGGATACTTAGGGAGCAGCTGCTAATATGGCTTTGGTCATTTGTTCAGACTTTGTCTGTGTTGTTGTTGTTGTTGTTGTTTTGGTTTGGGGAAGGGGGTGGGGTTACTATATCCTTCATTCCTTCTTGCTTTAAATAAATCCTATTGCTGCCCACAGATTACTACTTACCAGCTAAGTGCTATTTCTTTTTTTTTTTTATCTGTATACCGTTTTTTCTGTTGTTTTGTTCGCTGACGAAGGCTTTCTGCCGACACGTTCGCTGTTTTGTTGCGTTTATTTTTAAGGTTTAACCCTACTCTGTTTTACTCATTTTATTTCGTACCAACCTGATGGCAGTCTCTCCCCTTCTTACCCCTTTAAATAAATCCCGGTTTTTGTTGTTGGTTTTTTCTTAAATTGAAATTCCAAGAAATTTGTTGTTTTAAAATTATTTTGATAATGATGATGATACTATAAAAAAAAAAGATTAAAAAAAAGAAAAAAGGAAGATACGCTCGGTAGTTCTTAGAAATATTTCACTTAGTGGGGGAATTTCAACGTTTCGCTTTTTTTTTCAGCATTAATTTTATCATTTTTCTTAGCATCATTATTTAGCATTTATTTTTAGTTACCTTTTCCCCCACATACCGTCTAAGAGGTCGTGAAGAGGAATCAAGTTTTGAACGTCATTTTCCGTTCGTAAAATCTTCCGTTCATGGAAACATCAGCACTGAAATCATTCCTTATTACAAATTGGTTGCGTATACATTTTCAGGTAACCATTGGATACTGCCTAAATTATTCGTTCATAACATAAATGTTATTCTTTTTGTCCAACTGTTTTCTTCGAAAAGTTTATCTCAGCTAGATACTATCGATCTGTTCTCAAAGTCCTGACGACTTCTTCAATCCAACACACATCACTGACAACACTAACAAGTAGATGTTTATTGACCTCTAGTGGCTGTCGGGTGGTCCTTGAAGAATTCAAAAACCCGACAACGTTCATCACAGCAGTGATGTTTGATTTTTTAGATCTACGCGAATCATGATACCATTCACACATTTGTCGAGTGATTGGAGTTAGAGTGGCAAATCCAGAGTCGTCAACACAATTCCGTTTTCCAAAACCAAAGTCAGAGTTGAATCATTTCTAGTTGTGCAATGAGTTCGTTAGTGCGGTGAATATTCCATGTTTGGACGTTTCATTTTTCTTGGTAAAGCGATTTTAACACAATTTTTGCTTGGTGGGAATCGCTCTGTTCTACTTTCGTTGAACTAAACTATCAATCAAACCGCTCGAAGGCTGGCTTTTGGCTGTCATGACAAGTCAGTTTTTTTTTCCCATTGAAATTGCTGCTGGTCACCTAGTTTTGAGGTATGGTTGCAAACAACGTTATTCGACTGGATAATATCTTAAGCATCTAACAACATCTTAGCACATAATAACTCTACGCTAGCAATCTAAAATCATCTTATCCCACAGAAAAACACTACTCTAAGCAATCTTCTTTTTCTTTACAGCTTTGGAAGGAACTGGTTGTGACGTTGTTCTGTTATTGTGGTACAATCTGTTAACATGTTTTTATGCTGACAGCTCATTTTAATATTCCAATTACGGTTACATTCTGATTTCGTTGACAACTGTAAAAAAAAAAAATTCTTTCACACCAAATGTTCTTTATTTGATAAATGATATGAAAATTAAATCTAAATTTACTATAAAAATGGTTTAAAGGTGAAAAGAAAAGTTATTGGACAATACCTTTACACGAATGTCAAGTGCTGCCACCTTACCCCAAAAGATTATATCAATGTTCGTGAACAGAAAGAGTTGTGACACATGTCATCGCCCGAATAATTATATTTCATTATTCTTTGTATTTACTTTCCTGAATCTTATTACCGTGACCTTGTATAGAGGGCAGGGAATTCTGTCTTTTTTGATATCATTGTTTTACGTGTTTACTGATTGACATTAGTACTCATGAATGTCAAGAAATTTATGAAAATTTAACATCTGTATATATATATATATATATATATATATATATATATATATATATATTTTCATTAAACCCTAAAATACCCAAGGATCGTGAAGTAAAAAGTCATTTAATAACAAAGGGGGAGTAACAATTACTGGGTGCCAATTAATGAAGGGAGACCAATGTGTTAAAAGTGTGACACTTCGGATACGATGCGAGGCTCTTGACCTTTCATTACAATCCTCTAGTATGGCGTAACTATTTGTCTTCTTTTTTGGAAGCATATGTTCAGTCACGTAATTGGTGTGTTTACTTTCAAACGAAACCATCTCTTCATTTACAAGCTGTGACCGTCGTAAGAAAGGAGCATTTGACAAAAAACCAACACTTTTAATAAGTAAGGTCAAAATCAACCATACCATTATGTTCAGCCAAAGCAAGACTTTTGGTACGATATAATTACATTAAATTATTAAGAAATCAATTTTTTCTGCGTGAAAAATCGTTGTTCTATATTTATAATTGGGGAAATGTGTCAATAATTTGTCAGTGTTTCCGTGTTTACTGTATAATCAAAATTCGATCTCTTGACACGTAGTAGTAACTGTGAGATTACTCGATTACTCTTTAACGGGAATACGCCTAAGACGTTTACCTAATAATTCAAGTATTAAGGTTCCTTGGAGAAAATGATCAACTCGATGCATTTTAGAAGAACACTACGGACGTTGGCTGTCATCGTAGTAGACCAAACATCTGGAGGGACGCGATCAAAGTAACGATGGACAACACTACGGACGTTGGCTGTCATCGTAGTAGACCAAACATCTGGAGGGACGCGATCAAAGTAACAATGGACAACACTACGGACGTTGGCTGTCATCGTAGTAGACCAAACATCTGGAGGGACGCGATCAAAGTAACAATGGACAACACTACGGACGTTGGCTGTCATCGTAGTAGACCAAACATTTGGAGGGACGCGATCAAAGTAACAATGGACAACACTACAGTACTTGACCTGTTGGTTAAAGTGCACGTAACTGAGGACACCAACTTGACCACTGACCCAACGGAAGACATGGAGACCCTGACGGTACTTCAGATAGTCATTTCTTGCTGCCTCAGTGGCGTTGCCAGTGTCTTGGGTATTGTTGCAAACGCGGTCTGCATTACTGTTTTTGTGAGGCAAGGTAACATTGCTATAGTTTTCAATACACTTTTTTGAAATAATTGATAAGTATTTCTAATAAATAGATATAAATGAGACGAACAAATGGAATGAACGAATTGAGAATAAATATCTACTCCTCGCATGTAAGTCAGTGCTATGGTCACGTGATCAGTGTATTGAGGGGTACGTTCAGGTGATCAAAGTAGCGATTGTTACCGTCACGTGATCAGAGTTCAAGTAAAAGTCCATACTTGTAAGTATGATGAAGTTTAAACTATATTTTATTATAACTCAATTATAAGGTAGCTTTCATGATCTCTACATACCTTCCATTCGATTAAGTCCCTTTAGCCAATGAACTTTGCGTATGATAACATGACCGGGACAACACACTCAGATAAAGAAACATTATTGGGTTTCGGAATGCTTAATATATAAAAGTAGACTAAAGGACCCGATGCTATCGGGATAATAATGGTAGATCTTTTTCGATAACTTCTTACTGCTATTGCAAAAGCTCATCACATATTCATAACTTTAAAAATGTAATGATATTTACGTTTCCAACATCATTATTTTGAGAAGTATTTATCTGCTATATATTATGGGCCTATCCTACTCCTTTTCACGCTCCTAAACTACTTTTTTCCCCTCTAAACAATACCTTAAATTACACAGTCTAAATTATTACTAATTATATCACTTTTGTCACTAAAGAAGTTAATTGAGGGACAATTACTACGTTAGAGAAATACTTTATCCTAAACTACTTTTTTCCCCTCTAAACAATACCTTAAATTACACAGTCTAAATTATTACTAATTATATCACTTTTGTCACTAAAGAAGTTAATTGAGGGACAATTACTACGTTAGAGAAATACTTTAAATTGACCCCTTTTCGTGCCCTTGAATTACACATTTTTTTCTCTAAAAATTGTTTACAAAACTTGCCTTGAATTGACACCAAAAACTCTATATATGATATAAAAATATGTTATTTTATAGGAATTCGATATATATCTTGATATCTTCCGCAAAAATCTAAACACATTTTTTTACTTTTCTTTAAAAAATTATATATTATCATAAAATCCTAAAACAAAGAATTCTTTGATCTAAAGAAGAATAGCGCAACCGTTTCCACGTCTATAACAGATTGGAGTCTTGTTGTTATTTTTTAAATTTGAAATGGTTAATCTAAAAAAATACTAATCTCTTTACTTTTTGCAAAGTAAAAACCAAAATGCATTTTAATTTTTTGAAAGTAAATATTAATCCATCTCTATTTTTCAAAATTATTTGTTCAAGCGTGTAAAATGATTGGGTTTTGATATTCATGAGCATACCTATATAATTGTACCCAAGATTTGTTCATGCCATTGATTTTCTTAATTGGTAAACATAGTTATATTTGTAAAAAGAGGGAGAGAGAGAGAGTACGATCTGTTTTTTCACATATGAAATACCATAGGAGTTAACTATGTTGTCATCCACGTAAAAATGTACACATCTTATTTCCTACCTCCGACGTGTATTTACCCAAGAAAATTAAATTATTTATCAAAATCATTCCTTAATTGAATTAATATTTGCATTTTTCGAGCATTGCTCTATCAAAAATATATTTGTAAGTACATTTTTACCAATTTTAATCTTTATTTAGCCATTAATTGTATTTTATTTATGTAGCTCATATAAGGAATAAAATGAAACTTACCCTTTGAAGTTTTTAATACACATAAATGAAAGAGCCCCAACGATTGTCAATTCCTAGGACGAAATGGTGCGTCAAACCATCTCATTGTTTGTTTTTTTTTTGAACAAAATTTGGTCGACGGAAAAATTGATCGACGGAAAAATTGGTCGACGGAATAATTGATCGACGGAAAAATTGGTCGACGGAAAAATTGGTCGACGGAAAAATTGATCGACGGAAAAATTGGTCGACGGAAAAATTGGTCGACGGAAAAATTGATCGACGGAAAAATTGGTCGACGGAAAAATTGGTCGACGGAAAAATTGGTCGACGGAAAAATTGGTCGACGGAAAAATTGGTCGACGGAAAAATTGGTCGACGGAAAAATTGGTCGACGGAAATTAGATCGAACGGACATTTGGTAAATCTTTTTTTTTTTTTTTTTTTTTCCAGCTCAAAATTTTTCGTCAAATTTCTTTTGGAACACATTTTTTTTGGTGGTTTTACTATTTTGAGAAATTTGACGAAGATTTTAACATGTGAACTGAACAAAAAAAAAGATTCGACCTAATTTCCGATCGATATAATTTCCGTCGATTAATTTTCCGTCGATGAAATTTCTTTTATGCAATTTTCCGACAACCGCGTCAAACATCTTGGCCCACACCGTGCGGCACTGACCCTAGCGCCACTGAAATCCCCTAGACTCAATCGCTCGCATTAAACGGTTAAAGTAATAGCTTAGCGGGTTGGCTGAATACGAATGATAAAAATAGTTGATTTGAGGTCAAATGAAGAGTACAATAATCAATATATTATATATATAAAGTTCTCCACTAGTGCCTGGTGCAACGGGAAACGTGTCCACTGGTCCCTAGTGCAATGGGGAAACTTGTCCACCGTTCCGTTGAAACTTTGTCAGACGCTGAACTAAGGGAGACAAGCGCGTAATTCAACATTTTCTTGTAAAGTGGTCATGTACATTCTCCCTTATAAATTGTCACGTTGCCTATCTATAACATCAAAATTATGTCTTTTTCCCATTGACTGTAAAAGTATTTATTATTATTATAAATTATTTATTGCCTTTCAAATTAATTCAAAATTTTCTCGCAAAAATCACAGAACTAACCTATGAAAAAAAAAAGAATTGTTCTGTTTATATGACTGAAATGACCAATGCAAACAAACATATGATTGAAATTTAAAAAAAAAATCTAATTTTATATCAGTGACATAACCAATGGAAAAAAAGAATTTCTATGTTTATATCAGTGAAGAAAAAAACAACTAAAAAAATAGAATTTCTCTATTTATAGCACTGAAATAACCTATGAAAAAAAAGAAGAAATTCGTTGTTCCTATCGAAGCTGATGACAATGGTTGATGTAAAACATAATCAATAGTATAACAGTTTTGCAATCAACAAAGGCAAGAATACAACAGATTTACTCTAAATATTAGCTCAGTTTAACTATTGTTATAAAACTATGTCAAAATATATTGTAATTTCACTACCCTATCTTCTGGTATTTATAATTTTCAGGTAATAGAAAATATATATGAACTGATTCGGTTATTATATTTACTAATTAATTCTGTAAGTTCTTAGAGATGCAATCAGATGAACTATTTATCAAACGATCTACCAACTCTTTTGATGAATGAACATTTTTTTATTTAACATTGGTGCAGTTTATCATAATTTTTTAAAGCTAAAGAAATGAATAAATCATACGTTTAACAAGGTTAAACTGTAACATATGTCATCATATGTCATCATATTTCATCCTTTGTCATCATATGTCATGTTAAATTTGTGCATCTTGGATATAAATGACTTTATTCCAACATTTCGTTCATGAACATATCATTTTGTATCAGCAATGTGATGAGAGACTTTTTTTTTTTCATTCCTGGATGTTTTGAATCAATTTGTGAACTAATTGCGATGTTCATTTCAGTCTATTTATATCTTGCATTTATTCATCTCTGTCTACTTATATTTTGCATTTTCATGATATCTTTTGGTTGTATTCCTATTATATAACATTTAATCTAAGAGAGGTAGGATGTTACTTGTTTGGCAATCGGCACGCCTGTTCTATGCATGCTCAGATGAACTTCTCATAACGTCCCAGCTTTCTTCAACCATAAAATATTTCTTTTAATGCCAACAACGTGCCCAATGAAAATGAAATACACAATTCTGAAAAACCCCAACCATTATCTGTATTACATCAGACTAAACTTTGTTGTTGTTGGTTTTTTTTCATCTTTTCTCTCCCAAAATCTCCCGAAACAAAATCTCAGACGATGTGACACTGATCCGAATTTTGAAATTAAATAAACAATTTTCAGTGTGCAAATCTGTTGTTTTTTTACTAATAAAACTCAATGAGGGCAAGAATCCGCCAAATTTTACACATCTATATTTGAAACAATGAGGACGGTGCGTTTCGGTGTGCTAAAAATTATTTGTTAAAAGGAGACATTATGGGGATCATACATTGTCAAAAAAAATCCTTCATTTAAAAACTAAAATTGAACAAGTTTTTATGTCTTTTAAACAATTAACATAAACTTTCAAAAGCAAAAATTCATGTACATTTCAGCATAAACTTAATATTATTTATTACACATTCAGTTAATGACGAATCCTCTATGGATTAAAAAGAAAATAATTCAAATGATGCCATGGTAACACAAGATGGCTGCCCCTACACCTAAACTAAACAAATGCTAGAGTGTCAATAAAATGAATCGTCGAATTACTCAACCTTACGCTGCCGCTCAAAGCGCACTCCCCATTTGACCACGATAGATTAAATTCACTAGGCAGCACGCACAGAATGGCCAGGAGTTAGTTATTCTGTGAGGTTAATGAAAGCTGCAGGAAGCGCCGAGCATGTCCGCCTTACCCTACCTCTGCTGTTGATGAGTCGATGAAATATTTATACAAGTAGCCGAGGGAACCACCTGCTGCTTCGCGAGAACCATCTGGTGCTGCGAGAGAACCATCTGGTGCTGCGAGAGAACCATCTGGCGCTGCGAAATGGCGTTTTCACATTTTTTTGAGGTTGGGATTAAGTGATATTTCTACAGTTTCGCTATAGGAGGAGGGTGTCGTTAAAAGAAAAAAAAATTGGGGAGGGGGGGGGGGTAATAATATTCATTATTATATAAGTCATACTTTTTTGTTCCTCCGAAATAAAAAAAAAATATAAATAAATTTCCGATGCATTCGCTCAACATCAAGGGGGGGGAGGGGGGTTCATTATTATATAAGTCATACTTTTTTGTTCCTCCGAAATAAAAAAAAAATATAAATAAATTTCCGATGCATTCGCTCAACATCAAGTGGGGGGAGGGGGGAGAGAGAGAGAGAGAGAGAGAGAAAGAGAGAGAGAGAGAGAGAGAGAGAGAAAGAGAAAGAGAGAGAGAGAGAGCATATGTCGTCTTAAGATAGGACCTGAATTGTGAAGTAAATGAAAAAATCCCATGTTCTTCACAAAGTAAATGGGTCCCAAGCGAGATTCCCTTCTATATATTGTGGCGCGGCATTTTCAGGTTTCACCCAGGGGGCCGATTTTCCTCGGTACGTACACCCCTGCTTGCAACAGTCGCAGTTCTAGATTTTGATTTTGTTTTTAATTTTTTTACAAATTCATTTTAAAAAGAAAATCTTGAGTAAGAAAGTCTTCAGTAAGAAAGACTTCAGTTTTAGAACGATAAAATAAAAACAGACATGCTACTACATACAACTATTGCTGTATAATTCATAATAACTATTGGAACCATACTGGAACTACAACTACATACAACTATTGCTGTATAATTGATAATAACCATTGGAACCATACTGGAACTACAACTACATACAACTATTGCTGTATAATTGATAATAACCATTGGAACCATACTGGAACTACAACTACATACAACTATTGCTGTATAATTCATAATAACCATTGGAACCATACTGGAACTACAACTACATACAACTATTGCTGTATAATTGATAATAACCATTGGAACCATACTGGAACTACAACTACATACAACTATTGCTGTATAATTGATAATAACCATTGGAACCATTGGAACCATTGGAACCATTGGAACCATACTGTCCCTTAGTTGTTATTTTATTTCCGAAAAACTATATCTAGGGTCTTGGAATGTTTTGTGACTACGGCTAGGAATGCACTGTTAAGTTTTATAGTGATAGACAAATCTGACCAGAGGTAATTTGGATTTCTAAAATCTATCCCTTTCATCCCAATAACATCAATCGGTTCATCATCTGGGCTCACAATAACATCAATTGGTTCATCATCTGGGCTAAACCATTTCCCCCAAACTCTGAAGAATGCTTCTCTCCTCAGCCCAGTACAGCCATCGTTGAACGCTTTGATTGTGGCTTGGGTCCAGGCAAGAACTTCACTCTCCAAGCCGTGCCGAGTGGCAAGTACGCAATCTCCAAATACAACTTTCTAGAAATGTTATCACAGCATGGTGTTCATTCCAAACCTAGTGTTTATTAGCCTTATAGACCTTTTCAAACCGGTGTTTAGCTTCCTCACAGTCATTTAGCTTATATACCATTCCAACCAGTCCTTTGACTTATAGACCATTTCACACCGTTCTCTAGCTCAAAGACCATTCCAGACAGTCATTTAGCTTATATACCATTCCAAACAGTCCTTTGACGTCTAGACCATTCCAAACAGTCCCTAATCTTAAAGACAATTCCACCATAGTGCCACTCGCCATGTTTGTGCCCCATTTACATTATGTATGTCACCGCGTTTTTTTGTTTGTTTGTTTCCACCGACAGTTTCACCGTATCTCTGATGGCCGGGGACTGTCCGGGGTCGGCAGACATTGCTCTGCTGGTCTCCGTCAAATTCAAAAAGCCTACAACTGAAATGCTGTTCGCGTGCAGAACCGATGGTCAGTGGTCTGAGCCCGAGTACTGTTGCACCTGCCCTTGCAGCTCTCTCGAGGCGAATGCCCCGTTTGAGTTGGGTCTGAGCGTCTCCTGCCAATATTTCAAGGTGAGCTCCCACCAAGAAACAACACAGACCCCACGTGACCATGGGGGTGGGGGGGGGTGTCGGGGGTGGGGGGGATTCAAAGAAGTTTTGTTGAGTTGTCTGTGTACGTGTCTGCACAGATTTCCCGCCGTACAGGTCTCGACGTTAAAGTACGGCTTATGACATGCACAAAATATCACCTACATTTATTTATAAATTTCGTCTGGTTTATAAAAATTCAATGAAATATTTTACTAAATGCATGTGAAAATCGAGAAACAATGGTTCTCAAGCTGGAGGTCGAGGGCGAAACTTTCCATTTCCATTGAATCTAACAATTTTATATCAACACTTTGAATTAATTAAGATATTATAGTTGTTTGTTTTTTTGTTATTTTTTTTTGTTGTTGTTTTGTTGTAAATCCTATTTTACCAAGACTCTTATAATAGATCTATGTTCATGTCCAGTTTAAACTTAGTCACGTGAGGTGTATTCATCCATGAAAATTTTTTCGGAAAATGCTTTTATCGGGATAGATAGATAGATAGATAGATAGATAGATAGATAGATAGATAGATAGATAGATAGATAGATAGATAGATAGATAGATAGATAGATAGATAGATAGATAGATAGATAGATAGATAGATAGATAG